>NEWO01000448.1:327105-381707 GCA_003013225.1 Phalaenopsis aphrodite | reverse complement strand
CCATCTATTTTTTAAGATTTACATTAGCAGAGAAGCATCTCACACCATAAGTGGAATAAAAGTTTAGTTCCTTATATTCTAATACTACCCCTTTAAAATAAACTTAAGCTTTTGTATAAAATATTATCCAATAATGTATCAAGTTTGAGTCGGAGCCACCAGTGTTTAACCCTCCCTAACAAGTGATATCAAAGGCAATGATATGACTAAACTCAAATTTTCCATGCAATTTTTAGCTCTTATTGGCCATAGCAACTTTTTCAATGGTCAAAACAGATTCAATGGCGGGTGATTTATACTTGTGCTCCACATGGTTGAATGGGCTATTGATGCATTGCTCATTATAGTGTTAAAAAGCTTTCTTTTGAGGGGAAAGTGATCAACAAATATGAAATAATTTCATATAAGACTAGTAATTTATGATCCACATAAGAGTGGCGAATTTTCCCACATCAAAGCAAAACAAGAGTAGAGCTCCTGAAATTCTAGAAGTAACCCTTAACCATTTATATCCACAAATATTTTAAGCTCAACTCGAGCCTTTGGTGTTCCGCTCTTACATCAATCATCTGGAATTCCTTTATGCTCCGCTAAACTAGATCATCGAAAATTTACTTTGATATAAAGGACAAAAATGCACAAGCAAAGGGGTTCTTTCAAAATGCGGAAGAGTATCGAGAATTGCTGACAACAAATAGATTTCAAACATGCAACGTATATGGGGAAGAAGATAGTTGGATTTGGCCTGATGAAGAGAGGATGGGTAGGGCATATTGGAGGATGGCACTGAAGAGAAAAATAGGCATGGTATCTCATATAAATCTCCAAAGAAGTTAAAAGGGAAACTTCAAAGTGGCATGAAAAAATAATTTTATTCATCAAACAACAATGTAGCTAGACTCTAAATAGCATAATGTCAATTATTCATGAGACAAGACAGAAATAGAAATTCTTGCAACAACAACAACAACAAGCCTTTATCCCACTAAGTGAGGTCGGCTACATGAACCCTTTTTCTCCATTACGTTTTATTGAGAACAAATAGTATTACTAAGGGCCCGTTTGGGGCAGCTTAAATGTGCGGCGGCGTTTTTAAGCGTTTTTAAAAACGCCGCCCTAGCGTTTGGAAATCGTGTTTTACATGTGTTTTTGGAAACAGCTTTTTTAAGTTATATTACACGTGGATCATAGGTATATCCCCGCGATCCGCGTTTGGGCTCCATATTTTCCTTCGCAACCCTCCTAAGCCCTCGATCCCCTCTCCTCCATGGCATTGGTTGTGGCGGCAACCACCTCCGTCTTTGCCTGCTCCTCGACTGCTCTCACTCCCAATCATGTCCACCTCCGCTTCTTCGTTCCTTGTCGATGCCGCCTGCTGGGGCGGTTTCGCTTTCTCCCCACTAGGGCTCTCTCTGCTACCAGCGGCTTCTCCAACCACGTTGAGGTCTGCGTCAAAGAATCGGTTACCGTTCCCGGAAAGCTCGGTGACTGTGAGTTATGCCCTCTTTATATTTATCTCTCTATTTCGTGATAAATTTGCTAATGAATCTCTGGTATTGAAGAATATAAAAATGCCAATGACTACTTTTGGGTTTGTTGATATGGTTTCTGTTCATTAATTTGACGTGAATACAGTATGAGAATTACTATTTCTTAATGATGAAGTTTGGTATATTAATAAGTAAATCCTAACAAATACGCTAAAACAGTTTGACAATTTTAGCAAGATTTATCTTCCCCCACGCTTTAGCTTCTCTAAATCTCATAAATCTTTCTTTCAACGAGATTTACTAAATCCTAGATTTAAGGAAAAAAGGAGGAAAAAATGAGATTTAAGAACCTGTAGGATTTACAAATGTTTTTTTTGCCGTTCAATAGGATTTAACAGAAATCATGCTTAAAACAAGCTACCAAACAACCCTTACATCTAGCAACCAAATAGCTCCTTTTAGGTCAAAAGGCTTATTTGGTTGTGTATGAGTAGAAAACATGTTTTGAAAGATTATAACTTCGGAACCAAAATTTTTATGGGGTTTCATGAGTTTTTTGAAGGCTTAAAATCAAAATGGTTTCCTAACCACGACCAAACAAATAATGAAACTACTAAATTTTATTATTTTTCAAAATGTGCTTTTTAACTTTAAACCATAAAATGGCTCTAAGACACAAACAAGACATGTTCTAATTCATTTTGAATAGAGGAGAAAGCATAATTAGAGGCCGGTGTGCACAATTTGGTTTCGATGCCAAACCAACCATTATTTTAAACAAAAACAAATTAAATCATTTAACTAATATGAAACTATGATCACATTGCCATTATGACGAATTTAATCAAACCAATCCAAGGTGTTTTCTTTGGTTTTGGCTCTCTTTTTATTTTAAGAACAATAATCTTAAGGAACTCCCATTTAATTCTTGGATATGTTTGATTTTAAATTGTTTTCAATGCTTAGAATTTGATTTGACAAATTTGTTATAAGAAAATGGATAAGTAAAACAAATAATCTAATATAATGATCCAGGGTAAAAAAGAACTTGTTGAAACATTAATAAAGCATTTAACCCTCTATGGAATCAAGTATTTTGGTCTAAAGGAATATTGGGTAAAATGATTTGATTAGTGAAAGGGGAATCTACTGCCTAACTAATTAAGGATTGTGATCTCACAATATCATTAATCAAACGACAATAGGAATTAGTTGCTTATCTTTAAGAAATTTTTAATTATCATCCTCAAGTGTTTATGTTTAGTTACTTTTAGTTTGATAAAAGCTACATTATAAAGTGATATGCTGCTTTATCATTAATCAAACGATAATAGGAATTAGGTGGCATGAGCCGTGATATGCTGCTACATTATAAAGTCAACATTATCATATTTTTTACTTATCATTTTAACATGTTATTTTTCTTCTTTATGAGCTCTTATTATACTTTGTAGTAGTATGTACAGATGCGTTTGACTTTTGTATGTATAACAGATTCGTTTGATGTGATCAGATATGTTTTAGTTATATGAATATAAATCAAATTTTTGGTATTCTCTTGTCTGAACAGTGATCTTTAATTTTGTTGAGAAATGAACAGATTCTGTTGCACATATTATACATTTAATGAAAAAAATTTTCAAATAAGTTGTTTACAAAACGCACTAACCAAACAGCTAAACTGCTTATTCAGAACAGGGGCAAAAGGGTCAACTTTTCACAATCAGATGTTTTCTATAAGCGCCAACCAAACAGCCAGACAGCTTATGCGGATCAGCTGCTCATCAGCAGATTATCAGAATAAGCTGTTTATCAGCAGAAGCTGGATAAGCTGCAGCTACCCCAAACAGACCCTAAATGACAAAATAAAAATATAACACATATACAATGTCAATTATATAAATAATGAGAAAGTATGCTATATGGTCAACATCGAGAGGTAGCCCATTAGGCCATTAACCTTGGCTTGAGTTAACCCATGAATGATTATGCTGTTAAATTTTATTGGATGAATGAAATGGATCCAATTAGCTAACTGATCTCGGATCAGCCCCCAACTAAATAAGTTGAAAGCCTAAACTAGCCTAAAAAAAATATCACAACATTGGGACTTCCAGCATCTCTAAGTCTCACCATAATAGACTTCCATGCCTCCATCAATGTAACCCCACCCCAACTCTACATCCTCCCCTTTATTTCCCTGTCATTAACAGCTCAGAATATAACTTCTCCAATCTTCTTGTTTTTTAACTTGTAAAAAAGTAAATGCACTTTTTGACAAAGCAATCGTTCTAAAGAATATGGAGAGATCTATGATTGTTCAGTGCACAAGTGCATAGCTTAAAGACAAATAAGTTAAAATTATGAGATATGAATGGTTAAATATCTTTGTTGCCTGCTAAAAAATTCACAACATTAGAGGGAGAGATTTATATCTTAGAATTGCACAAAAATTTAATACACACGCATATAGAAGAGAAATGAAATAATAAACCAATAATTTTATGTGAAGAACCGAAGTGAAAGAAGAGACCAAAATTTTATGTGAAGAACCTTAAAAAAGAAAAAAAAAATCACAAGGTTCGACACACGCAGAATAAACTACTATATATTTTGAGTTACGGAGTTTTGCCCTCCTTTTAAATTGAATAAGACGGGATTACAATACTTCTTTGTCCCTTTGCAGTTACAATAAAAATCTTTGAATGACATTACCAAATAGGGGCTAATGAATAGTCAATAATAGTATGGAGATAATAATTGGGCTATAAAAGTTGGACGACGATTCCTTTGCAACAACAAAGGTATTTAAACTACAACAGTCGTAGTTAGGCTAAAATAACCACTGACTCTCAACAATTGCTAATGATAATCGGCTTCTAGCGCTCCCCACTGTTGTGAAAAACAACGGCAATAAAGCAAAAAATGGAACGAGAAAAATTGCAAGCAGAAAAACACCAGAGCGACACACAAATTTACGTGGTTCGAAAAATTTGTCTACGTCCACAGAGTTGCAGAGTATTTTATTTCTTCGATGAATTATATCGTTGAGCGTCTCGACGTTTACAAGAAAATCTCTATTTTCTTCTCTCCCTTTATCTCTCTCTTTCTCCTCTTTCTCTTAGCCCTCAAGAGGACTTGGCTTGTCCTTGCTTGGCTTTGCTTGGCTTGAGGCGTGATATCTCCTTTAAGCCAAAAGAGGCTATTTAAAAAAACCATGAGAGCGGTAGGTGGGAGGTAGGTGGGAGGTAGGTGAGCGGTAGGTGGGTGTAGTGGGTGAGCGGTAGGTGGGATACTTAATTAAGAAACTAATCAAATTCAGTAGACCGAATCTCCACATTACCCAACAATTCTCCCACTTGGAGACTGGGACACTGAATGCATCACCTATTGGCTGCATTATCTAATTTAATTTAATATTTATATAGAAGACAAAAGAACAATCAAACCACAATTGTGCTTTGAAATTTGACATGAATGACCTTCCAAGCTTATAAAGCAGGTTTCACCCCAACCTAAAATGAATCACCACGGATTTGAGATGTGTGATTTTCATCCCTTAACTATTCTTGTGTTTATCCATAGGTTGCTTGAATTGCTTCCTACGAGCATTAACAACCTCATCAATAGTAATTGATTTCACACGATGGATGAGACCGACATAAGGATAGACTGGCTCCTGCATTAATGATAAGTAGAAAAGTCAAATAAGAAGCTCTCCAATAAAAAAACCCTCTTAATAAATGTGTTTGATCTCTCATTTTAACAAATTCTTTTGGAAGTATTATTTAAGTGACTCCCTAGAATCAAAAAAACTGAGAATCATTGGAAGTATTATTTAAGTGATTTCCTTATTTTAACAAATTCTTGAAAAGTGACAAAAGTCTTTAATTATCTTCCAATTTGATATAAATTAATCCACAAATGGATTGACAAGCTTGTCAAATATCATGCTCGTACCAAGCAAATTGATGTAAGATAACACTTTTTTTGGAAATTTATTGAAGAGGACAAGGCTTTGTAGAAGAAGATATATACAAAGGAAAATCCATCAGACTTGCTTATGAAGATACTACCAATCCAGAATTTCACCTACAGCAAGAGTTTGGTGAACATCCAAGCTCATGACTGATTTCTCGGTCAGGCATTTTAAAGAACACATGAAGTTTGATCCCTTCCACTTTATTCGAGACTTTATTAAAGAAGACAAGGTTTTGTTGAAGAAGATTGATACGAAGGAGAATCAATAAGACATGCTCACGAAGATACTACCAATCCCAAATTTCACCTATAATACGAGTTTGGTGAACATCCAAGCTCAGAACTGATTTCTCAGTCAGGCATTTTGAAGAACACATTAGGCTTGATCTCTCCCGGGGGGTACATAAACAACCATTTTGGTGCAGGAGATTTGGAGTTTAAAACTTATTTGGTTCTCTCAATTACCTGGAAGCAAGATATAAAGTGGAGAGTGTTGCATTGATGATTTTTCTTTAATTAAGGGTAATTTTGTTTTTTTTATTTAATTTACTTGTATACCCCTAGTCCTCCTCTGGAAAAGGAACTTCGTGTTTATGACAAAGTTATGATGAGAAGTGTTGAGCTATAACTCTAAGTTGTTTTTCTTTCTCCCATCCAGTGCTAGTGAAATCTCCTTCCCCGTAGACGTAAGTGAACCGATTTAATGTCAAACCACGTAAATCTTTTGTGTTTGATTGTTGTTGCGTGAATTTGAACAATTCTGCATTCTTTTCACATAACAAAACAAGTTATCCAAAAGACCAAAAACCTGATAGCTGCAATCTATATGTCAAACCTTATATGGAACCAAGCATGATGGATAAAAGAAACGATTGAAAAAAAGGTTCTGAAACACGTTGAATGTTCCAAAGAACACTTAAATCCCTAAAGCTAAAGAATGCTAAACTAAACAAGTCATGGATTTTCATGTCTAATCTTCATTTCTATCTCTTCCTTCCACCATATAATACTCTCTAGATTAAAAAAAATCCATATAAGGTTCAAACACTTACCTCGGGAAGCCATCTCTCATTCTCGGCATCAGCGAGGACAAAGCTAACCCAATCCGAGTTCCGGGCTTCTAGTTCCAGCACTAGATCAAGTAGAGAGTTACAAAGCCTGCACTTGGGCGAGTAGAACTCAATAACCGTCGCTGGCTTCCCGCTGGCCAGCGCCGACGCCAGTGCTCGTTGTTCCGCCTCTCCCTGCTCCTCCCGTGAGAGTGCTGTGGCCATCGACAACCTCGCAGACTTACGGCCGAGCTCCATAGAAGGCTCGCCGTAGGTGGGGACAGCAGCCGGATTGAAGAGCAGAGTCCGCGCGAAAGATCCCAGGTTCTGCATGGATTTGAAGAGCCATGGGACCTCCAAGTTCCCGCAAGGGTTAGGGTTTTTAGGATTTGTGAGAGCATCCCATGGCCATTTCCAGCAGAGTAACGAGGTCTTCGGAGCCGCGCACATATCTAGATTCAACAAGAGATCAAGGGCCGTCCTTGTCGAGTGAAGTGATAAAATAGTTTCGGATTATTTAATAAATTGATTTAAATTCAAAATTTTATGAAAAATATTAAAATAAGTTTCATTTATTTTAAAATTAAGTTTTAATAACTCTCTATATGATTATTCTAATCCAAATTTAAAAGCCCTTAAAATATTTTCATATTTCTATAAATTATTATATTAAAATAATCTCACGTAAATAATTTAAGATTATTTTGACATTTTATTATTTTTATATTTATGCATATTATATTAGAATGTATATAATTCAAAATTTATTTCAAGGACACAAATTTAAAATTAAATTTTTTTTCCTTTGAACTTTATTTTCCTTTTTTTTATGAAATAAAAAATATTAATTTTCATTTATAAGCAAGTGAACCATTAATTTATTAATTCATTAATTAATTATATTGACACATTGAACAGAGCAATAAGAAACAAGAATATATTAAAAATAATATATGCAAATTTTTTAGAGGAGAGGAGAAGGAGATGAAGGGGCTATTTGGCTAGCAAATACTATAAATTCAAAATTAATAAATCTATGGTATTTAAATCTTAAAATTTCTTTGATCCAACAAAAGTTGCTAAACCAAAGTAAATCTTGTGAAATTGTTTGATATTTTTATCTTAACATTTAAATAAGTTACTTAAATGTTAGTTTCATTCAACATATCTAATAATATAATTATTAAGAATAATTAACTTAGAATTAAAATTTTATTTATAATTATACTAATAAATAATTAAAAACTTTTTTGAACTAATTAATCATTGATGATAACTTCAATAAACTAATTGTATTTAAAATAATTTAATACTCATTATTTAATGCATAAACACTAATTATTTGAATTAAATTAATTAAATATATTTTATTGTTTATTAATTAATTATAAAATAGAAACATTTAAATTTATATAACTATAATCAAATAAAATATTAAATAATTGTTAGTTAATAATAAATTAAATTAATGAGAATTAATTTAAAAAAAATTAAATTAAAGCCCAAAACAATCCATAATAACCTTCCCCTCTCCCGCCCCAAACCCTCGCCAGCTTGGAAGACAAGATCCATGGGTACAAAGACCTCTGAAACTCCCATCTTTTCTCCTCCTCCTGCTCCGCTCCTACCAGAAACCATCGGAGAAGGTAACCCTAATCATTCTCCCCCTTCCTCCACCCCTCCTTCGTGCTCTTCAGCTTCTCTAAATCCCGTTCATCCGTCCTTCAACGGGATTTACTAAGCCATAGATTTAGGGCTAAACGGAGGAAAAAACAGGATTCGAGAGCCCGTCAGGATTCATTAAATTTGTCATTTTTGTTATTTGGCAGGATTTTGGTTAAATCCTGCTACCAAATAGCCCCAAAGAGTTTGTGTGTTGCTCATTTAAGTTAAATCCGGAATTTTCAAGGTAAAACGGGGGAGATATGGGACTTAACTATTGGGAGGATTTAAAAATGTTTTTTTTTTTCTGATTGACGGGATTCATGTCAAGTTTTTATTGCCTGCCCAAATCATGCTACTGAACAGTCACTCAGACAAAAAAAAATAAATTCATATTTTTTAACTAGCCCTCAAATCATATTTTTTTATAGAAATAATCTGGGAGTCTACAGTTGATTGCTTAATGTACGATATTGCATTATTTCAAATATGATTGGCACCTTAAATGTTTATTAGAACTTGATGGTTCATATTAAGTAGTTAGGCATACAAAATGGTGTTCATTATTAGCGTGTATGCTTTAATCATTATAAACATTATCTTCTTCTTAATTATTCTGTCATGGAAAATTTTGTTAATCTCATTCTTGTGAGATGAGTATAAATACAGTTTAGACATGAATTCCATATTGGCTTTTATCTTAGAGTTACAGTTTTAGATTTATATATTTTCTTAAAAGATCTATAAATTATCTTATGCACTTATTGCTTATCTATTTAAACCTTCTCCAGGCAATCAAATGGGTCACTTAAATTTGCTTGAAGATTCGACTGATAAGGCTATTGATACTATTTTCACAGACTTTATGACAATGTACCTTTTCTTACGCACTTGAGTTATGTGAATTTGCTTTGAAATTTATCGTTTTTTTCTTCCTTTTTTTTCTGTGGAGTATTTTTTCCATTCCACTTTTCATCACGCCGTCCAGTTTTAACAATGTAATTTGTAGCATATTATTCTAAGACAATGATCATAGAACCTAGAATCTTCAATTATGATATTGGCCCCTTGGAAATAGATGGCTTTTTTGAGTTATTGATCCATAACGCAAATAAATTGCTTTGAGGTCTTCATCTTTAATTATAAATGTGTGAGCTTGATTATTTATTGCAAGGCAATTATAATGTTATTTTGATCAAATATCTCCAAGTTTACTCTAATAAGAGACAAATGAGCAAGATGGGTTTGGCATGGCAATTGTGAGTAATAAAGGGTAATATGCATGTAACGATAAACTAAAGAGAGGAAAAGTTGCAAACGAAGTAGCAAACCTTTTCACTAGCCAAATCTTTCCTCTAGCTTTTATTTTAATAAAACTTATATTTGAAAATTTAAGATTTTTTTACTAATAGTTATTCTAATTTTTATTTTATCTACTCCATGTTCAATTTGCTCCACCATTTTCGACAAACTTTTATATTCACCTCTCAGTGTGTCAAAATTTATGGAGATATGAATGTGAAGGTAAGCAGAATTAATATATGTAATTGAACAAACATGATAATTATTAATTTCACATTTCAATCACATTGTTAGAATTTAAATATAAAGAAACAAATTCAACACAAAATAGAATAGAAAAGTTTCAATCATACCTATTTTAATTGATGTTTATTACACAAAGTATAGGATTCTCTTACAACTTAAGCAAATAAATATTCACACCTACTCACACTTAATATTATACTAGCTTTGCCGGTTAACAAAGAAAAGTATTCAACTTATAATGGCAATGATACATAGAGCATGGTCAATCTCCATATTGATGCAGAGGACTTGGGAAGATGTTGAAAGATGCAGTGGAACCATAGATTGATAGCCAAATAAATATTTAAGACTTTTTAATAATTTTTTTCCTTTTTTTCTTCTCTTTTCTTGCTTATATTTTTTTAATTTATTTTATTCTCTATCTTTTTTTTTCACTCATAATTTTTTTTTTATTCACTCTCCCAGTGTCCCAAAAGTGGACATATATCACCTCCAAACTTCCCCTTGCCAATTATCCCCTCGATTATTCCCTCATTCAAGGTTTTGGCTGCTAAAGAGCATTTTTCGGTCGGGTTGGAGGAGTTGCCGATGATAGAAATCAGAAGGCCAGGTGATTCGGCGTGGTCACGCTCGAGACCCGGCGTAATTACATCGGGCTCTCGGGTTGGGCGGCATGACGTGTTTCGGGAGTTTGCAGCGTGGGCACTTTGGATTCTGGCGTGGTCACGCCCGGGGTTGGCCATGGCCACTCTCGGGATCGGGCGTGGCCACTCCCGGGATTGGGCGTGGCCACACCCAATCCATGCGTGGTCACGCCAGACCCTCACAAACGTGGGCCTCCTTAAAAGTTTGTCAGAGGGGAATTCAAGCTGCGTGCGAACCTCAAAAGCTTGGATGTGAGTAGAACATTACCCTCAGACTTCCGCAAAGGCTATAAATACGTCTTAAGGCTCAAGAAGACACTTCGCACTTGTGTTGTATCAAAAATAGTTGCCAACACATAGAAATCAGTAAATTATTATTAAAATGTGAAGAAGAACCTACATGTATATAGTGGGCATATGAAAAGAGAATATGTGGGAGGAGAATGAAATGTCGGTAGTTGTTGTAATGACGAGCAAAAATGTTGGAAATTGATGAAACTAGTGCGAACTCAATAGAAAATTTTGCTTTGATGTCAACTTAGTGTAGGCTACTCAATGAATTAGTAATGGAAAGATTAAAAGAAATAGAAAAAAAGGTGCTCAAATAGTGAATTCTCAAGATGTTGTTATCAAATTTTGTTATTATCAAGACATTAGGACGTCAAATCTTCAAGCAAAATAATTAGGAAGCCAAAGCAAATTGTTGCAAAAATTCTATGTTGAATTTATCATAATTTTAATCATAAAAATTTATAACAATTATCGCTATACAACTTCTATTATATAAATGAACGGTTGGTCTTTGAGGAATTCATCATTTTTGAACCCGAATGGTAAAACCATATTGATGGGCACTACATCAGATTTAAAGCATGAGTATCACATGATAAGCTTGCTTCATTGCTAGCAATCCATTGGCTATCGACCAACATTCCTGCACCTTGCGTCATTTGTGGGGGGCACTGGCTATGTAGGCCCCAGTGCTCCTGCAGAAGGCATTCTCACCTGTTGGCCCATCACTCTCAGTGCCCTTGCATGAGGCTTGTCAAAGCTTTCTGTAGTTCTCTAGGAACTTATCTGATGTCTGCCTAATCTAAGGTTGCTGCCTTGCCATCCTTTTTATTTGCACGTCTCTTTTTGGATGAATTTCTCTCATCCTCATTCAAAAATATATGCCATTTATGTCCTCATTTTTTTTGTGCATTAAGTGTCGGCATTCCCTCTCTAAAATCTCAACTCATTATTTTCCTTCTCCCGCATTGGCTCTTACTAAGGTTTTAGTCGATTATCTAATTTCGTTTTGGTTGTCACTACTTATTTTCGTGGCTCCTTACTTTAAAGAGGCTCTTCTTACTGTTTTCATTCCTTCAAAAAATGCAGCTCTATTTGCTTGGTCTTATTCCTTTAAAATTGTCTGTGAGTTGAATGATTTAAGATTGTATTTCATTCTATATAATCACGTCCTTTTCATTTTTATCAAGTTTCAGCTCTAACTCAACATAATCAATCATTCACAATCAAGGAATCCCTCACCCATTTTCGATGAAGATGAGATCTGTGTGTTTACTAGGCTACCTTTTTTTTTGGAAGATTTGCATACATACCACTCAATTCTTATGTATTTACATTTCTAACACCTAAACTTCAATTTTTACATACACGACACCTTCTTTATGCATGAAAAGGTGTATTCTTGAAGTGATATGAAAGCTTTGGGTGGTTTAAATGTAAAAATTAAAGTTTAGATGTTGGATATGTAAATGCATAAGAATTGGATTAATATTTTATGCAAATAAATGACTTATTATTGGTAGATTCTTTTTGGGGTGCCTTGGTTTGGAGAGTAAACACAATTTTTCATGTCATCTTTACACTTGATTGGTAACTATTTGTAACTATTAGGAGCAATACGGACATTCCAATATTAAAAATTGAGCTTCTAAAATTATGGTTGTTGTTCCTTCACTATTTCAAGATTTCACTCAAAAATTACAACAGATTGTAGACTCTCCTTTGGAACTAGAGGTTGTCGTGTCTTCCCCCACTAGCCTCACAGAGCTGATCAATTCTTTGATACTAATTTTCCGGTTTTTTGACCCTTATGATTCAAATGAGAGCGATCAAAGAGTTGATGCTCTGGTGGATATGAGGTTTTCAATCTTATTTATCAAATACGACATCAATCTAAATTAATGTATTGTTGCTTTTACTCATCATATGTCTAGAAAGAATTTACAAATGCGTGTTTTTTTTTTTTTTTTTTTTTTTTTTGGTTGTAGTTTCATATTTCAAATCTTTGGCCATCATTTTAGCTTTTATCTTGTCTTTATTTTTTCTTCTTTGGGAATTCTTGTTGATTGTTCTGTTGTAATTATATAATTTTCTAGCTATGATATTATACTTTGAAAAAGAAATAAATTCTTGCTACCAGCTAAACATATGTGTACATCCGTGCGTTTCTGCGCTAAATGATTTAAATTTTCATTGATTTTCAGATGTGCTAAGCACGAGGAGCTTTTTGATGCAGGGAAGGGGTTCCTTAGAGGATTCTATCAAGCACTCGGTGAGAATTGAAAATATTGGAAGTTTTCTTTTCAGGATTTTATGAAATGTGTAGGTCAAAAGTACTAAAAAAATGTTAAATGTGCTTAGAATGGAATCATTTGCCTTTATTGTTTCAAATTTATGTTTTTTTTTTAATTTCAGGATATGGTGTACTTGTGCATAAAGCATATGTAGTTTAAAGAAGTTTACTAGTAAATTTAAATGAATTCTTCCTCTTTTCGAGATTGTTTTAGGCACATCAATTTTTTGAAAACTCAAATTTTGCATAAACCTGTAAAAATTACTGGGTTGTGAAGCATCAACCTGTGATTAATTAGTTAATTTTTTGAAATGGAAAATATTGCCTACCTAGATCCATTTTTTTAATTTTAGCTGTGATATGAAGCTTTTTCTTTTTAAGAGACACATGTGTTATATTCAGAAGACATTCCCAAAAAAAGTGGTTCTTGGTGGTAGATTTTGTTTGGATCTGATAATGGGCCCAATAATTTGAAGTCTGTTGTGCCTTCAAAAGATTGTGTTGACTAATTCATGAAAATATTTTAGTGTATGCTTGCTTAAACCATGCAAAGTGAACTTGAAATTCATTGTATTCTCTCTTCAATTTATCTTAAACATGCTTATGATGTTGATCTATTAGGAACAGGTTATGTTCTTCTATATTTTGACTTCTTCTTTAGGTTTAATTTAATATGGGGGGCGCTCAATTCAATCATTAGAAATAATACATGTTTTAACTTTTAAGAGTTCCTATTTGCAGGATTTTAGAATTTATCCATGTACATTTTTCCTTTGAGTTTTCTTCAAAGGCAACTCATAATTCTTATTTTAGTATCTTATAATTTTTTGCTTTTATCACCAGCTGTTATAGTCCCTTGAAGGCATTTTGTTGTCATTGGATACATATAAATTCGTATGGAATTACTTGAGCCTATTATTGATTTATACAATTATGTGATAAAAGATTTGGACCTTTTCATATTTGACTATATCTTGATATAGAGTTCAAAAAGATTTGGAACTTTTCATATTTGAGTAGATCTTGATAAAAGATTTGGAACTTGTCATATTTATTGATTTCTAAATTTGGCTCTGGTTTTCTATGCCATAAACCCCACCCCCCCCCCTCCCCCCCCCCCCCCCCCCCCCCCTCTCTCTCTCTCTCTAGGAGGAACGGAGTCGGGTTCAGAATATTTCACTCGCCCACTCGCATGTGTTAAGGCAGCAAATTTATGTAGTTAAACAGTTAGTGGTGCTTCCAGTCATGGGAACTTAGTTTCACTATAGGAAATAATTTAGGATTATGATTTACCTGTAGGAAGTGAAATATTCTGATTATGATTTTACTTAAAGGTGGAAGCTAATTAGTTTGTCATACGAAAGTCAATTAGAGCGCCACATCAGTTGTTTTTTTAGTATGTGATAAAGTAATTTTTGTGATGTTGTTTCTTTATGTTTTCTTGCTTTCAACCATGCAAAAAAATATTAATTTCATCATGCTTTCATGGTTATACTACTCATCTTAGATTGCATTTCTCATGAATGTCTCTCTGAACAGAAATACTCAGGAGGATTCTACATTCCAAATCATTGAGTGTGGTTGATAAAGTAATCAAAGCTAATTGCACAGACAAACTGAATGAATATGTTGAAGCTGGTTTCACTAAGCATGAAAATGCTGTTCAAACTATTATTAAATGTATGTAATTGTGTTATCATATTAGAATAATTTGGTTTCTATTAACTTCAGTAGGATAGCATAGTTGAAGATTTGTGAGATTATATAGAACTTTGCTTGTATTTTTAGCCTTTTTTTTGTTACGTTTGCATTAAACACAGTGGATAAGAGTCGTTTCCTTATGAATTTTTACATGAGCCTTGGTATACCCTGAAGATATTGAAGTAGGCATTCCTATTATCATCATTAAATTCATTCTCTTGACAAATATGTAAAACTACTATTATTATCAAAAGGTATTTTTTATTCAGGTTTCTCAAGAGAAGTCATATGAAGGCTGTCTTTTACTGGAGCAATAGCCATACTATTTGGGAAGATTTACATGCATACCACTGAATTCTTCTGTATTTGCATATCTAACACCTAAACTTCGTTTTTACATATGTGGCACCTTACCTATGCATGAAAAAGTGTATTTTATTTTTTTAAAAGTTATATAGTGGTATTTTTTATGTTACATGAAAGATTTGGGTGGTATAAATGTCACAATTAAAGTTTAGCTGTTAGATATGTAAATACAAAGGAGTTGGGTGGTATGTATGTAAATAGCCCTATTATTTATTATATATATTTCTTTTGTTTTCGATGTGGAGTGTTCTAATTGGTTTCATCTCACATTTTTCATGGACATGTTATTGAAGTGCATTTTTCCAAAGTGGGGCTTGAAGACCATTTAATGAAAGGTGATTCTTCTCCCATGCTGTTTATTATAGTCGCCAGTTTCAATTTTTTTTATTCACTAGTTCATTTCAAGGTTTATCTTGTGGAATGCCTTTTCTCTGCTTGTTTATTGGCTTTTTGCTGGAACGTGGTAATCTTTATTCTTCATTTATCAACTCTACTATACCATTTTTTTGGGTAAATATAATAAAGTAATTTGTCTTGATACAACATGATCATTTTGGTGGAATTTATGCCTAAAAGATGTAAAGGAAATTAGGAGATTTTCTTGCTATCTATCAACTGTATGAAATATTTGAAAAGAAGGACTAATAAATGTTTTGCCAACAAAATCTGGGAAGAAAATGTCATTGGTACAACAACTTTTGGTTCTCCTTATTTAAAAGAGGCATGATGTTAATCTTCTATATAGTTCTTTTCATTCATATGGTTTTACGGTCTTCTTTGGATCTTATTTGTTAATTTAGCCTCTTTGCTTTCTTTCGGCACTCATATATTATGTAATTATTTATTATTTCTATTTCATTATAGCTTTTCAATTTAAAAAAAATCAACACAGAAAATAGAAATCAAATGTAGTTTGTTATACTATAGACTTATAAATTTTAATCTAACAAAAGTTGTCCATTAAATATCCATATTAAAAACCTGTAACTATCAACTGCTAGACAAGCTTTCGCAACACAAATATCATAGATGTGTTATTCCATTAAAGATATTTCTATTATTTTCAAATTTTGCTCTCTTTTTTTATGGTTTCACTGTTATTTTGTTTGTTTTATGAATTTTTATTTTCTATTGTTTTTCTTATGTGCTACCTCTTGCATTAAATCTTTTTTAGCATTTTTTTCATCTATTTAACAATTGGTATACTCATTTTTATTGTCCAATCTCATGTCTTTACATTTATCTAACCATCTTATTGCTACTTTCTCTATCATTCCTTATATTTGTTCAAACTACCAATGTGTTTTTTCTTCTAACTTATATTCAATGGTTGTTTCTCTCATTATTCATCTATTATGAACATTCGTTATTTATTTTTTTTTAATTTTTTTCATGCATCCATCTTAATTTATCATTTTTGCTATACTCAGTTTGATTTATGCTGATGTTTTTGCTATTAAAAATTGAAGCTTTCATAGTTATTTTATTGATCATTTGTTTATTTTCCGCTACTCTCTTTCTATCATTTATAGTTCTTTTTTCGGAAATTTTTAAAGCAAAGTTAAGCAAAGCTATAGGCATGTTTGAAGAGTTATATAGCCATATTTTTTATGCATCTAGTGCTTTACTTTTTTCATTTTTCTTACTTTTCGAAATGTGATTTGGGTAGAATTATATTAGAAATTGGAGTATCCAAAGTTCAAGTATCTTATAGAGATTTTAAAAAATTTAAAACCAAATATCATTTTAGAATAATAAATTATATGTTCGAAATCATAAAGATCCATCTTATTGATATTGTAAAAATTCATGGAACCTACACAAATATCAACAAGATGAACACATCAAAACAACTAAAAAAAATCATATTTGCACTTAATTTTGGTTATAATTGGATAAATTGAAGATCACGTAAGAGTAGAATGACATAACCTATTAAGACGAATGATAGAAAGAAATAATTTGCTTAACAAATCTATGTGAATTACATCTTCCTCTTGCTTTTATCTCTTATTATTCATTGCTTCTCTTGGTATTATATTCCCTCAGTTAGATGTTGAATTATTTCTTTCTCTTCATTTACATTTCAGCAAAAGTTCTTCTTGATGAACTTGAAAGCCTTAAGCACAATGCAGTTGGTATAGCAACGCGTGCTTTAGATGGACATTTTTCAAATTGTATATCTAACTCCCTCGATGATACAAAAATGCAGCAATCATGTTCGGTTCAAGAGGTACGACAATGCCAATATTTACATCTTATTTCAATTTAATTTCTTGTCTTTTTTTTCCATCATCGTGCATTTGTTATTGAAAAAAAATGATATTTTTAATTGCCACCTTGTGTGCTTTAATGTTTCTCTGATTTCTAATTATTTAATATTGATTCGCTTACTCTGTTTGGCTTCTATTTTTATTGTCCTTAGGAAGAAATGTTGTCGCAAAATTATTACAATACTGCCTTGGTGGCCTAGAGATGGAATCAACAAGTATAATGTCATTTGTGCTTTTTATGATTTGAATTTGTATCCCAGTAACATTAGAGATTTTACTTATATTGTTCATGTCATCAAACCTAAACAATTCGAGTTAGCAAAATATTATGCACATCTGGAAACTATTCTTCTTAGGATTTATTATTGTTGGAATGCAGAGTGAATTCCCTACTTATTTCAATATTTGTGACAAACATTTGGGAACTAGTAATTGTGAAACATTTATATCCAAACATTTGCATATTTACCTGCATGCATTTTTAGGATGCAAAAGAATCAGCGCTTCTCATTGAATTAATGTCACGTGTACCTTTGATGAGCATCATCTACGGAATGCTGAAGCTTGAATTTACAATGCAGGTATGGTATGCTGATTGTTTTTTTTTATAAATATCTTGTAAATTTTGATATAGTTCTAATTGATGAGGCATTCATTATAATAAGTAAACATTAGAGCATTGAAAAAAAATATCTAAAAAATACATCGAAATAAGTGTAATATATCAAATATCTTTGATCTATTATCTAGAAAAAAGAAGATTTCGATGGAGTTGTAATTAATAAAGTTAAGTTTGAACGTTTAAAATGAAAAGATCTCTAGAACTTTATGTGATCAAGTAAAAATCACAGAAACTTAAAAACAATTTTATTAAAATTGCGGTTAGGTTGTAATGTTGTGTGGATTGAAATATTGGCATACAAAGAAATCATTGATATCACAGTTATTGTTATGAAAATGAGAATATTAAGTGGTCGTTTGGGATCTCTTTTATTTTTTTGTTTTGTTTATGTTTTAATTTGAAACAAAATATTTTTGATATGTTTGATTAAAGCTATGGTTGTTTTTGAAAGCATTCAAAACACCCAAATGCTATTATGACTGTTTCAATAACATATTTATTTGTTTTTAGAACATATTAAAAACGAATTTAAGCAAACATGTTTTAAAAAACAAAGGAAAATCAAAACTAAAAACAAAAAAATAAAATTGATCCCAAACAAGCCCTAAAATGACTGCGTGTTACTTAAGAACAATGAATTAAGGGATGATTGTATTAGAAGAAAGTTTGGATTTACATACATTAAAGATGAAATATTTGAATATAGATTTATGTGGTTGCATGTTTACAGTGAAGGGTAGATTTTATGCTTCATCAGACATTGTTGATGGTGAAAAGTATAAAAATTCTTCCAAGAGTGCTGATAGTGAAACTTTTTATTTAAGGAGACAACAATTAATATAAAAATTATAACTTTTAATGAATATTTGGAAAGAATAAAAATGTATACCCTTTAACCTGTTTTTGTTTTGTTGTTTAATTGCAGGAAAAAATCATCAAATCTCTTGATCTGAAGACATCTTCATCAGTTCTTGAAAGCTACTGCCTGTTTTGGGAACTACGGCCGGACATAGATGACAATGCCTTGCACCTGGCCTGGAAATATGTTTCAGGACATAAAAGCTGAAGGAAATTATTTCACCGCAGTGTTTGATGATTATGGCTGTAAATTATGGAGTTGTCTATAGAATAATACAATAAAAATATCATTTAAACAATTTGTTTATGTTGTATTAATGAGAATGCTACAGAAGAAAATTACTATTTATTGTATGTTTTTTTTTTGGTTGGAAAGTAGTATGTTACATTTACATACATACCATACAGTTCTTAGATTTTTATAAATCTAACACCTAAAGTTTGATAGTTATATTTATATCATTTTTATACTTATAAGGCTACAAGACAAAGGAAGTATTTAAAGGTCTCTCTTTATTGGATATTTGTCGACTAAATGATATATCTTATTGCTAACAAACCAAATATCTCTTTCGTTGCAAAAGTCATGAGTTAGAACATGCAAACTCCCAAACAAGAGCATTAGGAAGTCACTATGTGTATCCTTGGATGTACCATGAAGTTGCTAATAGAAGAGATATTATACTAAAAATGAAAACCTTATTGTGAATGCTTTGCTAACTATATTATTTTGAATGATGTTACAATATCTCCATTCTAGAATTATATGGGAAGCAACTAGGTCAAAGAGAAAATGAAAGAAAAAATCAAATCAAATGTTGGAGCAAAACACGAAGTCGTGATACAAATTATATGTGAGACAATATGAGTTACAAAACTTCTTGAGGAATTTGATTTTTCGATAGCACGATCCAAGAAATTAAGGTATGATAATCATGTTGTCATCTGCTATGTTTCATGAATGAACAAAATGTATTGAGATTGATTGTTACTTATGTTGATCTTTTTTTTTTTTTTTTTTTTTTTTTTTTGGGTAGTGAATGAAATCTCTATCTTCTAATATAGGCTTAGGATTCCTTCATGGTGTTTCCTATATGGCTTCTTGGCTTTAGTGCGACTAACTCAAATTATCCTTTTTTAATTCCGTGTGAAATATAATTAGACCTTAGCTAAGCTCGTATGATTGGGAGTTCAATATTGAGGCTACTTTGGAGCTTACGGAACCTAAATGCAACAAGCCTAAATAGGTTAGGTTCATACATACGATATAGGACCTTCGACTTAGGCCATGTTTGACATGTCGTTTCAGTTGCAGTGTGGTTTGAACAACACCTGTGGTATTGTTTGGGGTTCACATTCGAACTACATTTTTTCAAAAAAGCAGAAACTAAGAACTCTATTTTGCAAACTCTGGTGCCATATTGTGATCCAAGATTTTATTTGGTGTTCTAAACCTAATTATCAACAATCTTTTTTTATGTCTTATCTTCTATTGTTGGCTTCTTAGCTCTACTTTTCCCTTTTTTTTCTTCTCCTTTGTTGCTCGCTGGTAAGCTCTTCGTCATTTTTCTAATCTCGTCTTAGTGATAGAAGGCTCAAAAAAATACTCGCCTCCCATTTTGATACAATGAGTCATCAAATTCTCTGGTTTCCATATTTGTGTAGGCTTTTAGCTGTGGTTGATTTGTATGATCGTTTCTTCTATGTTGGGATTGAGTCATATGAAAGTTGATCGATGGTGATCCAGTATGACAGTAATGTTTAATTCTCGTGGTTTGAATGCTTGATGATAATTTCATTTTCTTTACTGTCAGTTGGAGTACTCATATGATATCGTGGTCTGAGTGCTTCATGTTAATACCGGTGCAATTTTTGGTGATATCGTAGTTTGAATGTTCGAGGTTTATGCTAGAGTAATTTGGTGATATCATGGTTTGAATGCTTGATATTTGGTTGGAATGCTTAATGGTGATTTTAGTTTGATGGTTTTTTGGTGCATTTCATTTATGGTGACCACTTTGTTTGATTGGGATACTGAGATCATGATGGCCTTTGAAGAATGCTTGATTTTTAATCAGTATATGATTCAGGGGAATAATCAAAGCAATATACCTTCAGGTCACACTTATGTGATTCTTGATTAATTATAATTCGAGTGAATTATCAAAACAATATACCTTTAGGTCACACTTAGGTGATCCTTCATGGATTATAATTCTTCCATGTCAATTTTTTTTTCTTCATGTAAGTGCATGTGAGCTATTCATTATTAAGGTTTATAGATGATTATGGGATATATTAATGTACCTAGTGATTTGACAAAAATAAGGAAACTTACATAAATACAACACCATTCTTATGTATTAACACATCTAATTCCTAATTTACACTTTATAATGGCTTGGTATCATAAACCTAAGGATTTTAGTGTTATGTGTAAAATATGAATACTTAGGTGTGAGATATGTAAATAAATTAGAATTGTGTGCTACGTTATAAATGCCCCAAAGAAAGGAAGTTATTCAGACATATGAAAAGCCAATGCAAATTTCATCTTCTCACTAAGCATGAACATAAGTGAAATGAAAGTTTTTTTAGTGACATTGAGCCTTCTATGGTGTGAGTATTCTCACTTTATATAGAGAACTAGCCTTAAGGGATTTATATTTGAAAAAATAACCAAATACTAAAAAAAATTCAAATAAGGGTCATGATCCATCGGTAAAATATGCTTCATTATGATTGTGTTTTCGTTTCTTTCTATTTTTATTTTAAAATAATTCGTCAGTTTGTCTATCATCATATAATTCTGCTTTCTAAATAAATTTCTCATCTATATCATATGAATGATCAGGAGAAGAGAAAAATCAGAAATGACAAACATACGATAAAGATGATAAACAAGTTGAAGAATGTAGAGAGTGATCAGGAGAAGAGCAAAATCAGAAATGACAGACATACGATAAAGACGACAAACAAGATAAAGAATGTAGAGAGCCTACGTGTGATAAATCTCACAATGATAGCTCAAGAATGTCCGCCCAAATAAGATAGGGTGAAGCACATTGGACAAATATCTGTGTAACCTACCCACAACCAGAGATTCATGTATGTTTGCCTATTCTAGGGTTTAGAGTGCTCCCAAGAGGACGTATCTCACTTGGTTAATTACATATTTTTCCCAAGAATACATTTGATCCGAAAAAAAAATTTGTTTAAATTAGCAGCGACGACTAGCACAGGACTATCAAAGGATTGTTATTTTGCATGAGAATGTTCGGATGCTTTCCAAGTTTTCGATGAGCCATTAGGTGGAAAGCGATTCTCTCACTGCCTTAATTGGGTAACATACTTATTGACACACATAACCTGTGAAATAACCGAATAATCCTGATGGGGAATCCCGATACGTCAAAGCACATCTAAGCCATAAGGGCATGAGATAAATTGTTATATCCCAAACGGACAATAACTTATTGATTGTCAAACTTTCAAGATGATACCAACGAAAGCAAAAGAAGGACATGACTCAACAGGGGTAGTCAAAGGAGTGAGGATTAATCCCTAAAAGGTAGAGGTTGTTGGGTTTGGGTTATTGCAGACCAGTCATCCCAAATCACTATGACCCTAAGTCTACTTGGTTGTGAACAAAGTCAACCCAACACGTCTAGAGATCTCCGATCACCAATCCATGAATTGCGCGTCTTCGGGGGTCTCGACAACCCTGAGGTTAAAGGAATGAAACTCTATCATATGACAATTAGGTGAAGCTCCTAGAGGTGAGACTTATACCCGCCAAAATTATAAGGATTTCACTGGAGAGGAGGAGAAATGAATGTTCAACTATAAAGCTGGAAACATTCCCAACAAAAGTATTTACACTCCGTTTTTTGTCGGGGAGTCGTTTAACGATCTAAGCTCATTGAACAACCACTTAAGTAGAAATCTGTATTTGACCAGTCGGGTCGGAGAAGCATGGAGGCTTATCCTCAGAATATGTAAAATAATGCATTTATTTAAAGTGGTCCTTAGAAATTATAGAGATCCTATTAATTATAACCTGGTTAAAGGCTATGTTATGCAACCTGTTTTAAAACCAGTCTACATACATGCAAGAAAGTAAAATAAAATTTTAAAAAATTATGATAATTTTAATCCTAAATTTTAATTTATCTTTAAATTTTGATAAGGATTTTTGTAAAAAAAAAAAATTATAATTTTAAGGACTTAAAGAGCCTAAACTGCAATTTTTGCAGCATCCCAGATGAACCATAAAGAAATAGAATAAGCAATTCAAGCATGAAAACATGCCAGAAAGCTATAAAATAGGCCAAATTCAAAATAGTAAAAGATCATGTTGGCCTCATTTTTTTTGAAGTATGTTTCCCTCTATATAGTCTATGATCAACTCATACGACTTCTCTATTGACTCTTCTAGAGCACTAGTATTGAGACCTACACAATTTAGAAATTCAATCCACTTCTTGACACCTTGTAGTCTCATGTTTATTGTCTTGAATCCTAAACTCTCGGTAGCGTCAATTGAGACCAATATATTGAAACTCATGATTAGTTCCCATAATGATTGAAAAAGCCTTAAGAAAACCTTTTGGACTTGAGATTTTAAAAATTTTAAACATCAAAATTCAAATCACACTCACATTAACACTTACACACTCTTCATCATTAAATCAAAGTTAAGATTATTTTCCAAAAGAATCAATAATAAACTAAAATTCAAAAACTAAATTTGATTTATTTTTGACATTCATTTAAGACCCTCTGTCCTGTGTTGAGAGGCACGCTGTCGGGATATTTCTACGTAGGCGAAATTCCATCGATATTCTGCTTGTCGGATGGCTCCGGTCGGACCAAATGATCTCATTCTCTATGCTGCATGCAAAATTAACTCAAATTGGTTTGTCCATCAGTGAATTTGTTCAGATGGTCTCAGATGATGAAACAAATCACACGAACAAGTCTAGAACATCGATTTTACTTAGGAAAAACTCCCATATTGATCTGATTTCGAGTAGAAGCAAATTAAACGTAAATTGATGCATTTAAATGAAATAATAATAAGAAAATATATTAAAAAAGAAATCCTTTTTATAAGAACCCACACAATCCTCTACCCCCATCACATTCAAAAAATTATTGCATACGGACACCGCATGCAGAAATGTATGCGGTGCCCGATCTACACCTTAGATCACAGTAATCTACGGTGAAGATGAATTTAGGTGAGCCCAACTTTAATTTTTTTTAAAATATTTTTTTAAAAATTCATTACATCCATGACTGTCCCATTTACACGTAGATCACCTTGTTCAATAATTTTTACATTCCATTCACGTCGGCCCTAGGGATGGGTCGCTCCTCTCACCCGTGAACCTTGCCTCGCCGCATCTCGTCACCTGCTATGCTCACCCCCGGCTTGCGTACACCTCGGCCGACCTCCTCCCTTCCTCGTCACACCGGCGGATCCTAGGTTTCCAAAACTTACGTACGCGATGCCCTAGCAACAGCCTTCCACTTCTAGCGCTCGCGTCCCTGCCTGCTAGCCCCCGCCGGCGAGACCCATTCGGCGACCGGATCTCCGCCCTAGCAACCGCTGTTCACTCCTTTTTTCACCTCCTCCACCGAACGAGAGCTCCCGCCGGCAGCCAACCAAGGTATCGCCGTCGACTTCTTGCTCCCCTGTCTTCGTTATCGCCAGCATTTTGTAAGGTATCCATGCTTACGTCTCCTTCGTTCAAGCATCGGGCTCCTGGAAGAAGTTGCATCTTCTGAGTCGCAGAGACTCCATATGTTTTTTAAGCCGAGTGAAGTGTACTGTTTTAGCTGCATCTTACTTATTTAGCGCCATATCTTCGTCTAGACTTCACAAGCTCTATCAATAGCATCTACATTTTCTTCTTTTTATCCGGGCTTTGCTTGTCTCTCTTAAGCATCCGGGTTTGGCTGAATTGTTTGAATGCTAGTAGGATTTATGTTAGTTTGGATTTATAAATATTGATGGAGAAGATTTGGAAAACTGTTTGGTCATCTAAATCATGAAACCGGGTAAGTATTATAAAATTGTTTGGAAGCGTATTAGAATAGTTGGCGATTTAAATTGACTTGGGGGCTCTTAAGCTGTTTTTGCTGGGATCTGGTCCTTGTACACCAACTGAGCGCTGTCCAAGGACAAACAGAGAAATTCGGATTGCTTTCCACAAACTCCAAGAGGGAAATATTGTAATATTATTGTTGTCCAGGCGTTTTTTGGATTTGCAACAAGGTAAATTAAAAAAATTGAATCTTGTATACAGCATCCACAAATTATCATTATAACCGATTGATGTGAACTGTGAAAAAAGATTGAAAACCAGAGGAGAGAGGGCGGCCCGGGGCCGCTGCAGATTGGCTGTTTGTAGGAAGTTACTAGTTTGAGAAATGGAAGCTCAAAATTCTGCAGAAGTGGAGGCAGCGGAACTCCCTCTTCCTCCTGCAGTTGTACCGTCTAATGTAGCTCCTATTAAAGTTCAGAATGCCACACTCCTAATGAGGAACTGAAGAAAAATAAAGGGTACCAATGGCAAGGCCTAGTTTTGCTAGGAAAGGCAAACCCATACCTCTTCTAACCAATCACTTCAAAGTTTCTATCCGCAATGTTGATGATTTCTTCTTTCACTATAGTGTCACCATGAAATATGAAGACTACAGACCTGTGGATGGGAAGGGAATTGGCATAAAGGTGATGAATAAGATGCAACAAACTTATGAAACAAAGCTCCAAAGGAAGGGCTTGTCTATGATGGTGAAAAGACATTGTTCATGATTATCCTATCCCACATTGTTGTGGAGAGTTTTCTTTTTGGAGACACAGAGGTGAAACTCTCTATATAACCCGCCAAAGTAGGATGCGGCTATTCCACGCATCCAAGTGCTAAACCCTAAGTTTCTTATGTGAGATGGTTAGCATGGGTATGAATTGCTCTCGAGCATGATCGTTTTCTTTGAATTGCAACATGTGTGTGACTTTCTTGAAGCATTTTGCATTTGCATGTTGTCTCGATCGGTCGCCCTAGCCCGGTCATCACTAATTTTTGCTCCGACTGGCCGCCCTAGCTCGATCGACACCACTTTTGCCTCGACCAGCAACCCAGACATGGGCGACACCACTTTTGCCCCCATCGGCCACCCCAAACATGTGGGCACCACTTTTGCCCGACTGATCGCCCTGACCCGGTCGACATCACTCTTGCCTTGACCGGCTGCCCCTGCCTGTTTGGCATCAATTTCTCCTCGACCTGTCCCCCTGGCACAGTGATCATCACTTTCTACCTAGGTCGACCGCTCCAACTCAATCGACATAACACTTTGGTATTACCGGTCGCCCAAGCCCTGTCATCCGAGCACTTAGGCCTTACTGGCCGTCCCAGCCCAACTGATCAATAACTTGCATAATGTATGTCTTACATTTGCATTAGTGTCTGATTGCTTGCTTGCATGGTGCACCATACCTTGTATGTGCTTCTCATTTGCATGCGTGTTTGGTCATTGTTGGGGTAAGATGTAATTCTTCTCAGTGACGTCCTATACCCTAGCGACTGGGCATGATACTTCTTATGTGCTATGTATCTTGTATGATATATGGCGGAATCTTTATCACATGCTTGAGTTGCATTTTGATTGTCCATTTATACACTCACCTCACTTGTATGATTCTTCCAGTGAAGACCATGGCTCCTTCAGGTCACTGCCTCCACGATACACTCATCTTTTGGGCCGCTATCTTCATGTCACGTACACTCCCCAGGTCGCTGCCTCCACGACACACCCATATTTTGAGCATCTGCCTCTACGTCACGCCCATTTCTTCGGGCCTCTACCCCTACGACATGCCGACTCTTTCGGACCGCAGTCTCCACGACACACCCATTCTTTGGGTTACAACTTCACGACACGCCCACTCTTTCGGGTTGCCGCCTCCACGAAATATGATCCCAAAGGATGGGTGTGTCGAGGAGCCAATGACCTATGAATATGAGTGTGCACGAGGTGCAGTAACTCTAGGAGAAATTATATTGGTAATCCAATGTGGCGCCATAGGAAAGAAGTGGAGTAATTCTCGTCGGAAAGGATTACGAATTTGGGTGACTTCATACGCAAGCCGTCCCTGACATTGACACATGGGTGTCTGGGACTATGGACATGCAAAGCGAACATGTGAGAGGGCACTAGTGCCGGTGCAAACATCAACGACTTGGGGCATCGTGACACAGAGATGTCACAGAGCAAATACGTGGAGCAGCGTGCTCATAAGAGGCGTAAGCACTCGATATGGACCATATGAGAGCATATGCCCACAAGTGTACGATCGGGGTGGTCCACCCGGGGCATCATAGCAAATGGGCTCAATCGGGATAAGGCAGCCGACTAGACCAATGTGATTGGCCGCCTCATCGGACTAATGTGATCGGTCGACCGGGCCAGAGCGGCCGGTCACGACAACGTGCTAGTGCGACATGTTCGTGCAAAGCATATATCATGACACATGCATCATGCAATGCAAATGATCACAATCGATAGTGAGCCACAATCATCTAACAATCTCACATAGGTAGCTCACATGCATATATGACATAACTGCCTTCTGCTTTGTCGAGGCTTTTGGGGGCTTCACTTTCAAACTTCTAAAATGAAACTCTCAACAATATTGTGGAATGGACTAGCTATAAAATTTTTTTCTCATTTCACAAAATCTGAATATCCCAAGCCCTTCAAGGAGGGTTGGAAATGCCAAAGCAAGGGGAAATTGAGATTCCGATCCGCTTAGGTGTAGATCTAAGGGTTCACAAGGTATTCTCTTGGATTCACTAGGAATATATCCAATGAAAGCTTCATAACATTGGGCTTCCTCTAATAAATAAATGACTAATCTAAAAACGTGTGGCCGTGCCGACTAGTGTCGGCCGACCAACTCACCTCGTGTGGGAGATCGAACCCACAACACCTAGCAAAATCTTGTCGTAGAGCTAGTTAAGAAGTAAAACATGCGAGATTTCAGATAATCTCACGAACGTGGCGTTTGATGTCGCTTTTGTTCACGTAGGTTGAAGCTATCTTGGTGGTATGAGAAATGACGACGTTACAACGAAGCTCCGATGAGGTTTGCTCCACTCTTCCAAAGAACGAAGAAGCTCTCCTTTAGAAGGAGAGTCCAGTAAGATTCTGACGAAGTTCCGGTTATCTTTCCCCAAGCTAAGATGAAACTATCCTTTGGTGTAGGAGAGTATGCACCTTGTTCCTTTGCTAGCCAAGCTCTTCCTCATAGAACTCTCCTCACACAACTCAAATGAAGTGATGGAAGAAGAGGAAGAAAGGGAAGAAAATGAAGGAAGAATGAGAAGAAGGGGACCGACTCCTTAACTCTCTCCTTGAGGAAGATGAAGAGTCTTGCTCAAATCACTTTAATCCAAGAGATTCTCTCCAAGGCATCTCCAAAAATCTCCAAGAGGAAGATGAACTCTCTCGTGCTCTCCCTAACTCTTCTAACTTCCTAAAACTGAAAGGAGGAGGAGATGGGCAAAATGTGGGCTTATCCAAGGATAAATTAAGCCATCCAAATCAACTCTTAAAAATGCCCCTTGTCTATGCTAAAAATGGGCTAATGAAGGCTCATGGATCCTTCCAAATGTGACTAACTCCTCAAGCTCAAGGAGATCGCTGAAATTTTGACTCTAGGTGGCACGCTTCCCTAGGGCCGCCAAGGACAAATTTGAAACCTGGACAGGCCAGCGTGGTCACGTCGCTCTGCTTGTGGGGTCGGCGTGTTCACGCCAGAATCACTGTCTTGTGTCGTAGCCACGCCGCCTTTGGGCGTGATTACGCTGAAAGCAGCCTTCGCGCAACTGTTGGGAGGTCCGCTGTGGCCAGACCGTTCCACGACGTAAGTACACCGTGAGCCCTATCTTACGACGTGGTCATGCCACCTTCGGGTGTGGCTACGTTGAACGCAATCCCCTCAACCTTTATGGGGAGGGGTTAGGCACGACCACGCCTGATTTGTGTGTGGTCACGCCAGAATATGGGGCTTTTTTTCGCTCTTGGAGTCTGTTAAGCGCAGTTCGCAACACAGAAAACTCTTATTGACCGGAAGAGATCACATAGACCTCTAAATTATTGTTTGGCTTGCCTTTAAAACGAGGAAACAGTCACGGATCAGTGGTGGTCGCTATCGGGAATGACCAGGACGAAAGTTACCCTAGTTCGGAGATGGAATGCTTCTGGTAATGCTCCTATAACATCACAGGGTCATCTAGTATTTGTGACATAAAAAATCGATGCCAGCAGATTGTCTATCAGAGTTTAATACTTTCGATCATTTGTTACACTAATCATGTGTGCTCTTTCTCTTTTTCTCTTCTCATTTGGCAATGGATGAAATACTTTCTTGCAATTTACAAAAGGGGTTTTTCTACTTTCTGGTTTGGGACTATAATAAAACCAACTCACAATAGTTGTAACACAGTTGAATTGCCGATGCTTCTTTTCTCTTGGTTACCTCGTGTGAGCAATTTTGATGAGGGTTATTCAAATTTGCTTAATCTGCTTGCCACACATATACGACTCTAATGTTGATCCAAAATTTTATTGTCTAGATCAAAGATATATCTCCAATTATTGTGAAAGCACCAACTTCGAACATTGATTGTACACAAGTGGATTCTTGCATTCGTAATAATGACAAGGTGGCATATATTGGTCATTGTGGCTCACCCACACAAAATGTAACGACAATGTATGACATCAATATGTGTTTCACTTTTGTAATGATCGGTTGGGAAAGAATTGCTCATGCTAGCGGTGTTTTCAAAGTTGTGACATGGTCTCCTTAATATGATTTCTCCAGGCCTCCTCTAGGTTAGTCACCTTTCAAATTTTTTTTCGTTTAACATAGTCTCCTATGAACTCATTTTGCTTAACTTTTATTTGGAAAATAGTCTTGTGGATGCTAGATGCCCTATGCAACAAGTGTTTTTGAACCGTATTTGGATACAAAAGATCACTTACCTAATTTAAAAGGAGCAGTCTTGTGATTCAAGGGGAGAAATAAATGTTCTATAAGCGTCACTTATTGTTACATGTATTATTTTGCGAGTATTTAGAGTTTGGAAGAAGAGTTTGGTTATTCTATGAGACATGCCTACATACTAATTCCGAAAGTAGGTTGAAATAGTTGTGGCTATAATGATACTACATAATGTCATATGACACCACACTTCACATGCTGAAATTAATATTTTAGAGGAAGACCCATCATATGTAACACATGAAGCGCATGAGCATTGCATAAGATAAATAATGCCTGAGATTACTCAAGATACAACTGACTCTCAAGCACAGTATGCAGAAGGATCTGTGGAGAACAAAAATCTTAAAGAGTTCATGACAAATGTTTTATTTAAAAATTAAAGTGAGAGTTAGATAGTATTTACTTCATATACATGTATTGAGCTCGTCCATTTGGAATGCTTTGTTCCCCTGTCAACAATATTTTCATTATATGAGCTGAACAACTTTTGAAATTTTATAAATAATCTCCTCTTGTTCCCATGTTTTTTTTTGCTTTGCTGCGCGCTCTTTGACTAATTACTTATTTATATCATGAAATGATTCCCCACGTAATTTTGTTTAATACTCAGTGTTTTTAGTTGATATTGAATATTTTAGGTTAACGCTGGGTGTTTGTGATTTGAACATTTTTGAACTATATATTGCGGCCCGTGTTTTTAGCTCTCTCATTTTATTATTTCAACTCTTATTTTTTTGGTTTTTTTTCTTTAACGTTATCATTATAACATCAAAATAAGCTCATTTGGTGATTAAAGTTGATATTGATGTATTGAACTCTGCATTCTCCATAAATGTGTTAAAAAACTTCTACTGCCTTTAGAATTGAGTATTGCAACTGTGGTTTGCAATGCTACATGTTTAGGCCATGACGAGAAGTTAGCTATGAGAGAAAATGTTTTAATTGTCGCAGAAATAAATTAATAGAATATTATAGCTTTTTTAGATAAGTTGGAGACTATGAAAAGTCTACTTTAGATAGTGACCATGAGTGGATAGTGGTTTTAGAAAAAAAAATTCTGAGCATTGTTTAGACATAAAGTAATATTATGATAACATTACTTATTACTATTATAATTTTAATTTTTTATGCTACTTAGTGTTAGATGATGTGTAACTTTTGATAAAATATATTGTACTTTGGAATTTCTGCAAGTTTCTAAATTTTATTTCTGATGTTCTTTTTGATTTCACTATGAAATGATGAACTTACAATTAACACAAGTACATATAAGCATCACAATTTTTGTCTAAAAAATATCTGCATTACAACATATTTACAGTTGAATTTTCCAAACAAACATATTGCTTCACCAACAACTTCATAGCAGCTCCTTCAACAAACCCTTAGAATCAACTCTCAGTACTTGAGAACTTATTCATGTTGGGCTTAATAAATTCATAAATTAAATAAAGCCATGCTCGAGTTGAAACCAAATCCTTCAAACCCTGGGTTAGCCCGCATGTTATCTATCGCTGGATTCACATCTTCGACATCCTAAGAATATATAAGTAAAAACAATAAACAAGTGATTTTTAAAATCAAAACAAATAATAAAAAGGGGGATTTACATAGCACTGAAAACACATCTTTTTACATAACTCACACCTAAATCTTCATATTTACATACAAAACACTGTAAATTATCTAAAAACAAAAATAAAGCACTGTGTTTTCACCTCCATTATCCATTCCATCTCCCCAATAAGCAGCTGCTCACAAGCAATATGGTGTGAACAATAAAGCTGATTAAATCTTAGATAACTAGATAATTTATGCCAGAACTATTGGTGACAAGAAGGCCGCTCCGGATATAGGGAAAAAACGGAAGAAATTTTTTGTGTTTTATATGTAAGTATGAAGATTTAGATATTAGATATATAAATATATATGTTTTGAGTGCTATGTAAATGAGCCCTATTGGGCTGTAAACGAGCAGAGCTTGAGTAAGCTCTTGATTAACCTATATGTGTTCGGCTCGATTAAAAAAAGCTTATGTTTGAGCTTGAATTTTAGGTTGAATTAAATTTCAAATATATATATATATATATAGATTGCTTTACAAATATTACAAAAGTTGGAAGGCTCAAAGTTAAAGAATGCTAACAGTCTTCCTGTCATTTTTACTTTTATAGTGGATTCTCATTGAGGTTTTCTTCTAAGTCCTGATGTGGGACAAAACTTGGCCCCTGACACTAGGCAGGTGAACATACCACCAAATTTTTATGAATTTACATAAAGTTTCCTTACACCCCATGCAGCAATGGGTCGTAAGCCTGAATAGAACTTTTGGAGAAATATTAGATCCATTTACATAGATACCGCCCAATTCTTATGTATTTATATACCTAACATCCAAGTTTTCTTTTTTTTTTTTTCAAAAATCGAGGGGCTTTTAGATGCACACCACCCAATTCTTACGTATTTACATTTCTAAAATCTAAATTTTATTTTAATTTATTTAACATTTTACAGCATCTTGAATATCATGTATTTATCTTATGTATTTACTTAATGTATATTTTATTTTAATTTTTTAGTGTATATATATATATATAATTTAATAATTTTGAGCCTAAACTAGCTGAGCACGTGCGAACAAACTTTTTTTCGTATTCGGTTCGTTTATAAATCGAGCTAAAAAAAATTGTTCATATTTGACTTGCTTGCTTAATGAATGAGCCAAATACAAGTCAATGAACTGTTCGTGAACAATCAACTTTTTTGACAACCCTATGTGCCCTAATAGAAATAACAAAATTTTATCAATTCTATTTCTAGCCATCTATCATCATTGGGCTTTTGAAAGAAACTAAAAATCCCTAAATGCCTTCTACTCTGTGAAGTGCCGCTTGCCTTCTCCGAACCTTGTATATCGTTCTCTTTAGTTTTGCCGCTCAGCCCTAGCCAGCTCCGGCCTTCACCCAATTAGTCACCTACTCTTCTCTTCCACGACGTGGCAGCAGGTCTCATCAAGCTCCTCTCAGTCACTTGACCACGAACTGACAGTATACTCACGTTTTTTTTTCTTTTGTAAAAGTATAATGTCTCACTTGCTAAACTTGATGTATGCATTTAGTTTCTATGCTCTTAGGATTCCAGTTGGCAGGAATCTTCATTATAAATCTATTTCTTATAGTAATATTTATCAATGTAGAGTATTATTCATCATCAAATTCATGAGTGTTTGATTTTATCTATGAATCTGAGTCCCTGACATTGAAAGCTTTAAATGATCTTTGTTGATGGTTGGGCCAGAAAAGTTCTCATATTGAAACAACTTGTCCATTCATTTTTTATTACATATCTAAAATATGGGAAAATATAATAGGATGTATTCTAAAATGCCTTTTCAATGATTTCGATGACTATAGAATAGTACACGTGAACTTGCACTTTAATTTCATTTAATTTCTTCTTTTATTTAAATTATCACATTCACATGCATAATGTCATGCAGTAAATTCTATTAATAACTTTAATCCATTTCTTTCTATATCATTCCTTTGTGAGGAATTTGTTTGTGTTCATGGCTGTTTTTGTGTGCTGGATTCTCCATTTCAAGCGGGGTTTATTCAACTTCCTTAGGCATCTTGGTTCAGTCGGTCACAGCCTTATAGGACCCCTATCCTCTTGATCTCTTCCCGATTCCTCTGCTTTTTTTGCTACTCTGCCTGCCTCTGTTTCTCTGTTGCTCATAAATCTTGGAACAAATCTACAGTCCACTGACTAAATCAGAGATGTGGAACCCATTGTGAGACCTCCTAAACCATGAGCTGTTTCTTAGATGCATCATGGACTTTGCTTGACTCAATTACAAACTCACTTATAGGTGGATTTGACACTCTTATATGAGGAAAGTCATTAACAGTATTCAAAGCATATAGCTTTCATTAATTTCAGGTGATTTCTAGTCATCAGTGTTCCATATTTCGAAGTTGTCATTTGGTGTTAAATTGACATTTAAACTTATGACATTCCACATATGTCAGGGATGCTTGAAAAGGATTATTTGAGATTGGTGTTATGTTCTTTAAGAAATAATCGATCAATAATGTTCAATATGTTCATTGATTCCTTTTGTTATATGCATTTTAGTATTTAGTGTTATATGATCTAGCTAACCCCTTTCTCTGGCGGTGATTTAAATTTCTCTCTTTTTTTTGTTAGACAGGAAAATTGAAAACTAGATTTAAACTGTGTAAACATGCTGCAATAAGTATAGGGAATGCTGGTTTTGCTGTTATTGCTTCAGCAAAATGGTCAATTGAACAATTTTATGCTATATAGTTTGTGATATGTCTTGCTCTATTTGGTTTCAATTGATTGACTGCAGTTTGAGATTCAGATATAGCTTATTACATTAAAATATTTTTTATTTTGAAATTTTGTAATTATGTTACAATTTCAGCTATTTTTTCATAATTTATATAGGTGCTATATATTTACAAATAATTTATTTGATGATAAAATATATGTTTGTAGTATTTAATTCTATTTAATTATTTTTATGATTTAGTTGCTTTCATTGTTGACTTGGTGCCCTCCCTTGATCTGTCGATGTGTGGGCTTGAAATCAATTCATTTCAATTAATGGAATACAAGTCTTGTTTCTAAACTCGGTTTTTATTTTCTTACATAAGAGATAGTGTGCATGTATGCACTCAAGACGAAGTTGAAATGTAGCAAAATGAATTAATTTATTGGATATCAAGTTTAGTTTTTCCCATCCCAAATTGGAATTGGTCATAAATTCAGAATAAAAGATAAGTTTTTTGCTTAAGCTAAAGTCCAATTGTTTGCTTTCTGATAACTTACTTATAAGGGCAATCTACACTAATTTTTTAAACAATATTCACACTTTTGAGGACATTTTCTTAGCTATAAATAAACACTTATGTTTCTACTAATTATGTACCACAATAAAAATCCCATCCTTTCCAATTCTCTCCCTTTTAACATGATAATCGAGTCTGTTGAGCTGTCTATGTCTTTTCGTTGTCTTTCAATTGAGTTTTTGTTTTTCTTGCTTGATGTGACCTACTAGAAAACTTCTTCTTGATCATAATACCAACATACATCCTCATCCAACTCCAATTATGTTGCCATGCCCCACATGCAATCAATCCTGACATGGTAAACATCAAGCTTTTGAACCTCCAATAGAGGCGCTTTCATCAAGGAATATAAAAAACTCTATTGCAATATGCCCCAACTTGGAGTCATCATGTTCCATATCTCCTAGCGTATGACCTCCTCTTCCTCCTCCTGTGCCATCCCTACTTAGTGGCACTCTTCTCTCTTTCTGATTGACATTCAACAAGTTCTGAGGACTTGTTGCTTGTAACTCACACCTTTGGTTTTCTTTTATCAATATGATTTCGATCACTCCTATTACAATTTGCCTCAACCTTGGTCGCCATCCCTTCACATTTTCTCTATAATATCTTCATTGCTGAATTTTTTCCTCAATCAAGGCTCTCTAGCAATGCTCATCATTATCACCCTTTATTAACTTGCTTTGACAAAATAATCTTTTAACATTATTTATCAATACTCAATTGAAGGATCTTGTCCGTGTTTTCTATGAAATGAATCTTATTACCAACCTGTTGGAACTAATTTACGCTACTCTCTTTTGATGAATTAATTGCGTTACTCATAGCACTGACAGCTCTGGCTGCTTCCTATTAATTCACTAGTATTTTTAAGCTCAAGTTGATATCTTTTATTTTAGCTTAAGTTTGCAGGGATCATCATCATATGTAAATGATCACATATGATAATTTATTTATAGTGTAAATTTGTACTATTTATTAATGTGATGTTTTATTCATGGCCATTGTCAGGTCTCAAGCCCTGTATGTAAAAATTGGAGAGTTGCATTAGGTAGTTGGCAGTTATCAAAAAATCATGACATGAATCCTTTTGATCATTTTGTAATTAATAGGGCGTCCCCTATAAATGATTCACTATACGACCTGAGTACAGTGAAAAGTGTGCAAGGGTCGCTACACCGGCGCCCGGGTGCAGTGTCAAATAAGCAAGAGTTCTCACATTAAGGATGGATGCGGGTAAAGAAGTTAGTCCATGACATTAATATTAGGATAAGATCTTGGAATATAAACACCCTCACTGACAAATTAATTGAATTAGTTGATATTATTATTCATTGAAATATGAATATCTTATGTAATCAAGTAACTAAATGCTTTGGGGAAAAGACTAAAAAGATTGATAACTTAAGTTTTAAACTCTGGTATTCAAGCAACCGTCACACCTGAATTTGTATAGATGTAATTATAAACAAAAGTTTGAAAGATAATGTTGTAAAAATTAATAGAATTAGAGATAGAATTATAGTCTTTAAGATTATTGTTGATACTAAGATTTTTAGTATTATAAGTGCTTATGCTCCTCAAGTAGGTTTAGATATAGATTTAAAAGAAAAATTCTGAATAACCTAGAAGACTTAATATAAATGATACCTTCTGAAGAAAGAATTTTTATTGGAGATTTAAATGAACATGTCGGTAAAGTGGCAGAAGATTTTAGAAATATTTATGGTGATTATAGTTTTGGAGTGATTAATGAAGAAAGTAGAGTTATATTAGATTTTGCTTTTACGTATAAGTTTGTTATTGCTAATCCTTTATTCAAGAAAGAAATGAGCATATTACTACTTATAAGAGTGGATATAATAAAACATATTGATTATTTTCTTATGAGAAGAGAAGATCGTCGAGAATGTAAAGATTGTAATGTCATTCCAAGCGATGATTTAATTGCTCAACATCGATTATTAGCTCTAGATTTTATGATGAATAATTGTAAAATAAAAAATACTAGGAATCATTATCGTAGAATTAGATCAGACACATAAAAGACAAATAAAATTATTTTTGTAAGTAAACTTCAAGATTTGAGACTTTCATGAAGAAGCAAATTTTTGTCGGATAAAGTAGCAAATACTATTAAACAGGTGGTAAAAGATGTATTTGGAGTATCAGAAGGAACAATTTTTATAAATAAAAATAGTTTGTGGTGGAATAAGAATGTGCAAGAAAAAAATAAAATATAAGAGGTTATGTTATAAAAATTGGTTTAAATGTAAAAACTTTGAGAACTTAGAAAAAATATAAAATGACTCGTAAAGAGTTTAAGAGATTAGTTCGTGGCGCTAAAAATTCTACTTTTATTGTTCTTTATAATTGATTAGATGCTAAATATGGTGAAAAATATATGTATAAACCAGTTAAACAAAAATAAAAAAAATAAAGATTTAACTCAAGTAAAGTGCATTAAAGATGAAATTAAAAAAATATTTTTCTTAGAAAAAAATATTCAACATAGGTGGGTAAGTTATTTTGATAAACTGTTTAATGAAGTTTTTAAAAATACGATCAATCCTAGTGATCTTAATATCGTTAATAATAATAAATTGCTTAATTTTTACCGTCGCATTAGTAAAAAAGAAGTTAAGAAGGCTTAAAGAAAACCAATAATGGAAAGTCTGTAGGTTCTGATGATATTCTTATTGAAGTGTGGAAATATTTAGGAGATTTGGGGGTTTCTTAGCTTACTAAACTTTTTTGTATTATTTTAAAAACTAAAAAGATGCCCGAGGAGTGAAGGAAGAGTGTTATGGTCCCCATGTTTAAGAATAAAGGGGATGCACAAAAGTGCAAATTATAGAGGAATTAAGTTGGTGTGTCACACTTTAAAATTATAGGAGAGTGTAATTGAACATAGTTTAAGAAATATTACAGAGATTTGTCATAATTAGTTTGGATTTATGCCGGGTTGGTTTACTATGGAAGCTATACATTTATTGAGAGGTTTGATGGAGAAGTTCACAGAGAATAAAAAATATCTTCATATGATTTTTATTAATTTAGAAAAAACTTACGATAAGGTTCCAAGAGATATCCTTTGGAGAGTTCTAGAGAAGAAATGTGTTGATATGACTTATATTCAAGTCATTAAAGATATGTATATTTGAACTGTTACTTTTGTTCGAACAGGAGGATTGACCAAATATTTTTCTATTTTAGTTCGATTACATCAGGGATCGGCTTTAAGCTCATATTATTTTGCTTTAGTTATGGATGCTCTTACTGGACATTTACAGGAGAATGTACCTTGGTGTATGATTTTCGCAGATGATATCCTTCTTTTGGATAAAAGTAGAGAAAAAGCTCGGGGAAAAAAATTGAATTATGGATTCTAAAGGCCCTCCCCTCATTTGCGTAAAATCAAAACTGAATACATGGAATGTAATTTTAGTAGAAGTTGCTCTAGTGACAGAGTTGTAACTATGGGTGATCAAATTATTAAATGGTGCGAACGCCTTAGATATCTCGGGTCTATTGTTCAAAGTGATGGTGATATAGATGGAGATGTTATTAGTAGAAATCAAGTTGATTGTTTGAATTGGAGGAATGCTTCGGGCCTATTGTGTGATAGAAAGGTATAGTTTAGCTTGAAAGGAAAATCTTATAAGATGATGGGGCCTGCAATGCTTATGGCGTTGAATGTTGGTCGTTAAAAGAGAAGCAGAAAACTAAGTTAAGTGTTGTCGAGATGAGAATGCTTAGGTGGATGAGTGGCTTTACACTTAGAGATAAAATGTGAAATAAATATATCCGTTGTAGGGTTGGTGTACCTCTAGTGGTGGACAAAATTTGAGAGAGTCGTCTTAAATGGTTTGGTCACATTTAAGGTCGATCATCTAATGATTCGGTTAGGAGAGTAGATGTTTTAGATTTGACTTATGTTGAGAAATGTAGAGGTGGACCTAGAAAGACTTGAGCATATTGTATGAGAAATGATCTTAATTTATTAAAATTAAATGAAAATATTACACTCAATAGGCGAAAAAAATTCATGTAGCCGAACCCACTTAGTGGGATAAAGGTTGTTGTTGTATTATTATGATATTTTATTGTTAATGTTGTGGAGAAAAATTAATTTTATGTTGGATCACAAACTATTTTCCGCAAGGCACGAAGAAACATTTGACTATTAACTATTTGTATTGATTATGTGATATGCTGCTAGAAGTGATAATTGGGGCCATAATATGAAGTTTACCTTAAAATTAATACAAATAGAATCTGAAGTTTAACTATATATAATAAAAATTAAATGCATAATGCATGACCACTTTCTATGTATATCTATATGTCTGCCGTAGTTTAATTTGCAATTTATCTTTTCATTTAAACAATTTACCTTGATTTTTACTAATTAATTGTTTCTGATCATTTGTATTTATAGACAGTGCTGGAATATGGGAACACTGAATTCTTTATGGCTGCTTACAAGGAAGTCTGTGACAGGTGCACTGTTTGGCATCACAATATCAGATAGATATCTGACTGTTTCTCCTGTACGAGGTAACTCTATGCATCCTACATTTGCCTCAAGTTCCACCAATTTTCCTGGGTATTTAAAAGGTATTGTCTCTAGACCAAGTCTTTATAGTTGGAATTAGAAAACTAAGGAGTTCTGTCCTCAAGTATGATTCTGAGAGGCTGATTATACATTTATGCGGAAAAGCTTCTTGGTCACAGGTGATCTTGTACTAATAGAAAGATTCTGCTTACATGACTTCAAGTTTTCCCATGGAGATGTTGTGATTTTTCAGTAAGTTGAATAACATTCTTCTGTTGCATTTAGTTTAGTAAGATGTATCTCAACAATTGTTGGTGAGTTATTTTGTATTCATGCAGATGCATTCTATGTTTGTTTTTCTTACTTATGTTGCAGATCTCCAAGCAATCACAAGCAAATATATGTCAAAAGATTGATAGCTTTGCCTGGTGAATGGATTCGTGTTTCCTCTGATATGGTGAAAATTCCTGATGGACATTGTTGGGTTGAGGGAGACAATTCCTCTTCGAGTTTGGATTCAAGATCTTTTGGACCTGTAAGTTATCCAAGAAACTTTTACCTTTTTAATGCTGTGCGACAATGTAAACTAATTTAGGATGCAAGATAAGTGAAAGGGAGTATGAGCGCTTGTGAGGCTTGGACAAAGGATAGAGGATATATGACAAGGATTTGGTGATTCAAAATCCTGGATAAGATGTGGTTATTAATAGGAAGTGGGGATCAAAGGTCCTGGAGGCGGTTGTTGCAAATATGATGTTAATCTTCATCTGTAGGTGCATGCATATCGTTGTGCATGCCATATATATCTTAGCTTGTGGAAAAACTCGATACTCCCATATTATTATTTTTTTTTTTTGCAAAACAATTGCGTTGAAAAAATTACAAAAAATTGAACAACTTTAGGGACCATATATAAAGTTTGATGCTTGTATGGCAATAGAACATCATGAAAAAAAAAAAATCATAATTAAAGCTTTTATCTAGTTCAATTAAAATCGAAACAACTGCAACAACTCTAAACATTATGAAATAGAAGCCTGAAAAGTCTCACTAGATTCATTCCTATATCATGTATTCCTGAATTATTAATCTCATTTTCAGCGTTGTCTATTCAAATGCTAATTTCAAATGGTCACAATTTTATTAATAGTTAAATTGGATAGTAGCAAGTGTTGGAGGGAAAATAGCTTATGTATTATTGAATAGAGGACCCTTTTTATATAGTATAGTAACCAATATAATAAACCAAGTTACAACAAAAAAAATACGGTCTATTGACTATTTTTAGAGAAGCTAAATGGTTTTATGGTATTTCTTATGCTAACACTTTTCTCAAGCTAGAGCATATTGTCACCTCCCAAAAGAGCCCTTGAGAGAGGTGGGCTGCCCAGGACTTAAATACTGTTTTTCGGCTCTACACCTAGCCAATGTGAGATTATTTGTCCGTGACATTCTACTCCACCCAATCACGTGATGCCTTCGTCGTGGATTGGCTCCACCGAGGGTCCCACTTGACCATGGAGAGTTCACACACCTGACAGACAGTAATCTGCTCCGATACCACTTGTCATCTCTCAAAAGTGCCCTTGTGGGTGGTGGGCAGCTCATGACTTAAATACTGCTTTTTGGCCCTACACATGACCGATGTGGGACTATTTATTCGTGGCATTCTCGTCCACCCAATCACGTGACGCCCTAGTTACGGATCGGCTCCACGAGGGTCCCACTAGACCATGGAGAGTCCACACACCTGACAGACAGTAATCTGCTCTGATACCACTTGTCACCTCCCAAAAGAGCCCTTGAGAGAGGTGAGCAACCCATAACTTAAATACTGTTTTTTGGCCCTACATCTAGCCGATGTGGGACTATTTGTCCGTGACAATATGCTTTAATTAGTTCCAATTTATTATATAGCTTGAAGTATTAAACTTGATCGAAAATCTTGGTGAATATATTTGCCAATTATTTTGAGTTGGGAATATGAGAAATAATAATATTCTTTGATAGAATCACATCCTGTATAAAGTAACAACCAACCTCAATATATTTTGCTTCAACATTTGATTTTACCTTTATTTGTTGTTCTGATTCTTCTATTTAATATAGTTGCCTCCCACAAATATCTAATTCTCAGATGGGAATTTTGCAACTTCATTTAAAATAATATAGTTAGCATCAAAAGAACATTCACGATAAGGTTTTCATTCTATTATAGTAGCCATTTTATTAGTAGCTTCATGATAGATTAAAGGTTACACATATTAACTTCCCAATGTTCCTATTTGGCAGTTTGCGTGTGGTAGTTCATGATTTTTGCAATGAAGAGATATTTAGTCTGTTGGAAATAAGTTAGATCAATTTATCAACCAATATCTAATAATGAGAAACATCTTTAAATATTTCCTTTTTATTGATAGCTTTCTAAGTATTAGTGAGCGTGTAAACAGGTTTTCAACCTAACAGGATGATTTCTTTTGGATGTTTTGTGGCATTCTTTCTTTGATTTAGGGAAAGTCCTTTGTTGAAGATAATTATATTCCCTAAAAATATTGGTGATTGCACACAATTTAGTTAGAACAAACTTTTATAGGCAGTGTTGTACTTAAGTGACCTCATTATGATCACTCTTAGTAAGAATGATTTCATCAACATAGACTTTTATGATAATAGAGTGGGCTCTGAAATACACTTATGAGCTCATGGGTTATCCTTCAACTTCAACTCTTAGATTTTAGGGACTAGATGACAAGTGATGTGGTCTTTGTAAGGATACACTATGTCATTTACTTGGAGAGATTTTCCTTAAATATGAGTGCGAACTATCTAGGTTTTATAATAGATATAAGGATGGATGTTTCCCATGGGCACAAGCTCCCATGTTTAATTACACCTTGAGAGTGATACCCAAGAATGCTATTGATCAAATACATTATTCATGCTTTAAGTTCGTGATGGTTAATTTTGTTCTTGCATTACGGTGTGATTAAGGGACAGATGCTCATCTTGATCATGATCTCTTAGTTCCATCATCTTTGGTCAACCCAGGGGTCCTGACCTACCAACAAAATAGGGCTTAACAAATATATCGCATAGGAATTTTGATTACTAGTTTTATGTTGCATTTTTCTAGATATCTCGAGTAGGTTGGGTGGCATGTATGTTTGAGGATATTCATTATATATTGGTGAGATCCATTAGTATTTGCCTAAATAGATTCAATTTAATGCAAGGTTTTCTTATGTGATTGTTTGAGTTAATGCATTGGGCTTGATATATTTATATTGAGATTAAATCAATAGATTAATGCAATGAATTCAGTGATTCATGACCAAATGTTGGGTTCACTTTAAAAAGTAGAGCACCTTAGAGCATATACATGATTAGGGTTGCAAATGAATGGAGTTGAGCCATGCACGTATCTGATTAAGCTTGAACTCGTTTTTTAAGAGCTTATTTGAGCTCGACTTGAGTTCAATTTGTGTTTTTAAGACTGTTTGTGCACGAGCTTATTTATAAATATCATGTTTGAGCTCGGTCATATAAGGATTATTGAGATTATTAGCGTGCAACTTATTTAACAAAATAAATGAGTCATACTTGAGTCTTACTTAAGCTTTACGCGAGCGGCTTGTCGAGTAAATAGACTTGCTCATAAAGCCTAAAATTTAACATGTAACCGATATTGTTCATGAACGAGTTCTAAAAGATTTTTAATCAAATTTGTTCACGAGTTTTAAATGATATATTTTAATAATATAAATGAATTAAACTAATTGTTCAAGCTTGTTCATTTAGTAATCAAGTACTTATGAAAGTGTTCAAACTTATTCGATTAATTAATCAAATAATCGTGACTGGTCTTTAATTGAGCTAAACCATGGGCAGTTTGCCTATGAGCATTAATTTTAATTGATTGTTATAGGCGATTTCTTAAGGTGGCAGCCCTTATTTGACCCTTTGCTCTAGATGATCCTCGAGGGAAACTATTTAGGTCAGCATTTATGTGATATAGGACAATCTTTGACCCAGTCTAGTGACTATTTGGTTCACGAGAGCCCTGTGGTCTTGATTTAGATAAAGATGGTGGTTTCATCCTAGAGGAAACCCTACATATGGTTTTGCTGATTGATAAGACTTACTGCTGTTTCTAGTCTTAAAGATTGATTTGAAGTTTTGTGATCTTACATTTATGTATTTGATAGAGATGACTTGAGATTTGAAGTTCAAGTCCTTAGCACAAACTCAACTTAACAAGGTTGAGGAGTTAGGGCTTGCAACTTCATCTTTGTTAGAGTATGCTTGCAAGCCTCAAAATTCATATATTTAATTTGCTCAACTTGGAGATTTATGCATTATTGTGGTTTGATTTTTGAAGGCTTGATGGCTTTGTTTGAACTTGAAGAGAACTTATGCCTCTTTTTGGTAGTGTCGGGCTGCGATTTTCATTATAGGGACTTTTAAGTTACTTCAAGCAATTTGAGGACTTTCGTCTCAAATTTATAGAGACACTGGAGGAATTGACATTGCCAATTCAACCAGCTTTGGGACAATTTTATGATTTATGCCTCCATTTGACTTGTGTTTTGAGAGTGTGATCTTGTGAATTTTTGTTGACTCTATCAGGAGATTGGGGCTTACATGTTGAAAATGTTTAATTGTGGTAGTCACAGCCTTGACTTGAAGGAAACTTTGAAGTGAGTCTTATAATCTTTCACTGTAGGTGCGGCGACTTAAATGACTCTCTTTTAAATGAATTTTTATTGGAGAATTACTTGAAAGCTTTATGCAAGTAAAGTATTTTGGCAGGTCATGCACTTCTAATACTTATTGTTTCATTTGGATCTTGATTTCTATATGAATTTTGGGATCGACATGTTTTAGAATATGAGGCCTTATAACTCTATTTATGACTTACCTAGACGATTGGGTTTATAGTACCATAAGAAATACTTGAGAGTAAGACTTGTAACCCAAGTATTGGATTCATTAACAGGTTTTATGACCTCACCCTATAGGTGAGTTGCTCAAGATAGTTTCTCTTTTAAATGAAATTTTGCTTGAAACAGCCTCAAGACCTGTTAATGCATTACAAGATATTTTTACTGGATTTAAGACTGAATATTTGATCCATAATTTTTGATAAAAGAAACTAACTCGATTTAAGTTGGATGCAACAGATTCTGTGATGTCTCGAAACTCAGAAGCACTATTAATTATGATTTGATGTATGGCTGAGACATGTGATTGTATTGTTGTGGATTTTTTTCAATATAAATTATGCTAATGATCTTGATTAAAGGTTTCTAATTGTGTATGCCTTTAATCTCTCTTAGAATGTCATTGGTTTGAAGACATATCTTTACCTTACAATTATTGCCTATCATATAGGAAAAGTATAGGTTAACTTTTCAAGCTATTCAAAAGAGCTTTTATTTGAGAGGCTTAGTGGAAGAAATGGGCATGCACCAGGATAATTTGGCTATTTTCTATGATTGTCAGAGTGATATTTATTTAGTTGGAGAATCATATTTGTCATGACAGAACTAACGATATTTATATTTGATAGCGCTTGTTATGAGAAGGTTGAAGTGGTTTATTTCAAAATATCTCCATTGAGCACATTTTTTTTAACATGCTTTCTATGATAATCTCTATTCTCAAGTTCAGGCAAACCTTGGACTTGATTGTTTGCACTTACTAATGCCCGTTGAAACTTTGGCTGAGGAGAAGTTGGTGGTCACCCACTTTGTTTTTAATAATTTGGAGGATTGATATAAGAATCTGTATTTATTATATTATATAAAACTCAAATTGCATTTTAGTAATCTATAAAACACCTATTTTTAATGCTATCCACTTCTCACATGACTGGATTGGAGTATGTAAATGGGTTTTCAAATTGGAGGGAATAGGGAAGAAATCACATGTTTTGAGGATGCTTCGTTGAGCGAGTGTAGGTTTTTGCATGCGATCGGGGCTTCTTGACTTTGGATTTCCTCGGAGGAATAAGTGGGAGGATCGATTGTAGATTTGTTGATAGTTGTATTTGTTTTTTTTTTAGCTTTATCTTTGAGAAAGATTGTTCCTAGGTTTTGGCGATATCTTCTCCCTACCACCTTGTTAGTTTTGTAAGGAAGGAATTTGATTTTTTTTTTTCTTCTTTTACTAATTGATGCCCCCAGTAGATTTATCTATGCTTCATATCGTAAATTTAAGTCAATATTTTACCCAATTGGATAAATACTTGTATTCTTCTTCTTCTTCTTCTCTCTCTCTCTCTCTCTTGATATATATTAGTTCTTTCAAAAGTTTTGGTAGGAGCAAATGTTTGCCATGAAGTTTTAGTGTATGCTAAGCGCAGGAGTTCATAAATGACTAATTTAGCCGTTGAGATATGATTAAAGGCCTTGTCATTTGTTTCACAAAACACCATTTAATTTTTAATATTTATATGTTTTTCTTGCAGATCCCTTTGGGGCTAATTAGAGGGAGAGTGACCCATATCATCTGGCCTCCCCAAAGGCTAGGCAAAGTAGAGAGAAAGTCGAAGCCAGGAAGAATTTATCAAGACTGAAATGCTTCATGTAAGATTCATACAACCTTCATCATCAATAATTCTTATATTATTTATGTATGTCTCTGCTGGAATTCATTTTTATTGTAATATTAACTTATAAAACTGAAGATCCAGTGCTGTTCTGTTATTTCATTCACCTAATATTGTTTGTTTCTATAAGCTAAAGTGCTCCAACAATGGGGTATTTGATTCTTTTCTATCTTTATAACTGCATAATTTGTAGCATTTTTGTAGTTATAAGGTCAGAGTTTCACCAGTTGTTGCCTGGTTTGGCATTATAAATATTACAATGGTTTTATTATTTTTATTTTTTTACTTTTTCTTCTATCTTTTGCTTCGTAGAATTTGAATTACTTATAAGTTAAAATTGAATCAGTCTAGATTTTGATTGGGAAAGAGAGTGCCATCTAGATTTTGATTGGGAAAGAGAGAGTGCCATATAGATGGCACCAAATTTTAAAAGGGAAATGCACACAATCTTTATGTATTTACGTGTTTTACATCTAAAATTTCATATTTACATACATAGCATTTTGGTGCTTTAAATGCATGCATGGAAATGTATATTTGACTTTTTAAAAAGTGATAGTAATGCTATTTTTTATGTGATATTAAAGATTTGAGTGTTAAGTATATAAATATAAAAGTTTAGGCGTGCGGTATGTAAATACATAAAGATTACGTGCTATGTTGTCTTCCGTAGACAAACAACACTTCATTAAACTATGGTATACAAATGAAAATGCTACATGAATAAATGGTAGCCATATGGCCCCTAACCAAAGTTGATTCAAGTCAATGATGTTTCCTATGTTTCCATTCTTATGTAGGCGTGCTTTTTTATTGCATTTAGTCTTTTAGTCTTTTATGTTTAAATTTTATTATTGTTATTTATATTTTAATTGAAACATGTGATTAATATATTGTTGTTTTTAAATACACCCAAAATATATAAAATTTATAGTTTATTTAAAAAAACATATTAATATGTTTTTAGAAATAAAGAAGTAAAAATATGTAAAAATAAATAAAAAAGTAAATAAATAAAGTTGAAATTACAATTATTATATAATAAAGATTAACATATTTACATTTTGTGAATGAAAATGTGCATCTATCAAGATGAAAAAGCTATTTGAAATTTTAAAAAAAAATAAAAAAAATATAATGCATGCTATTTCTGCATTTATTTCATGATGGAGTAAATGTTGAATGGTAAAGAAAGTATTTTTATATTGAATTCAGGGTAAGAAAAAAATAAAAATAATTAAATAAATGAGGGACAATTAAATTATTTAAAGTAAAATTATAAAAAATAAAATAATATAGTAAAAAGAAAACCTGTCAGAAGTGGGATTTGAGCCCACGCCCTCAAACCAGGACCAGAACTTGAGTCCGGCGCCTTAGACCACTCGGCCGTCCTGACTAGCTAATTTTCTCTTTAATTTTAGTCATTGGTTAAAATGAGAGCTATGTTTGAAGAAACAATTAAAATATGCATTATTAGTCATCTTAAGACAAATTCATGATTTTATACTTTATTTAAATTATTTAAAAATAATTAATTAAAAAAAAAATTAAAAAAGGTGCCTTTAAATATTGTTGGATAGAAAAAGAGTGATAAATATCATGTAGGAGTAGGGTTCAATTTCGACTTAAGTTGGGATTGCGACAAAATCGGCTCGAAATTGACTCGAATGGATTGAGTGCATCTGAAAATTAGCTTGTGGATTGTTATATTCGATTTCTAGTCAGCTCGGCTCAAAATTGAATCAAGCTCAATTTGATTAGAAATCAAAATGAGCTGGATCAAATGAGTTATTTGGATTCGTTCCAACTCAAAATCGGTTATTGACTCATTTATTTGGCATTATATGTATAATTTTTTATAAATGAAAATACTTCGAGTCAAGCTCGAGCCAGTTCGAGCGGATCCTTGTATGGTTTGAAATCTGCTAGAATAAATTTGATCCTAAGTTTCGTCTTATAGCTTGGCTCATTTATTTTGATTCGAGCTAAAATTTAAATCGATTTTCGAGTGACCAATGATCTTTGAGCTAAGTTCACATCTTCAGAAAGGAGAGGATAAATTAAATTTTCTATGACAAGCAGCAAACAGCCCCACCTTTGATAGCTACAAGCACTCCAATCTCACGAAAAGGTCATGGGGATGAGAATATAGTTTTATTTATTTATCTTATGAGTGATAAGTCATCAACAAAATTGTAGCATCACACACCAACCTTGAATTATTTTTTGAATAAAATATATTTCTGATTTAAATTAAAAATCATTCATGCCTGCTATTTCAACAAATTTATAGTGAAATTGACCATCTTGACAAGACGAACCAAATGATACAAAGATTGAACCAATTCGAGTCCAATCAAATCCAAATTAAGCCATTAAAACACTTTTGGAGGTTTCAAATCACCAATTAAAAAATCAAACAAACTCTTAAATTTGACATAGTTATATTCAAAGCGACTGTCTCGAGAAAAGGAATCCAACGAGTCTTAGCCCTCTTAATTCTGAGTTCATTATGATCTTCAAATCATCAAAAAAAAAAAAAAAATCCTATGATCAAGGGGGTTGAATATACGTCGTTCAATCAGGTGGTTATGAAAGTTACTCGCCAATAGGCCAAAATACCTCTCCCTTAGAGCTTATAAAATAGACCCCTCTCTTCACTTGGAGGGGGGAAGAAGTCGATTTCCAGTACTATTTTGGTCTAAATAACCAGCGATAACTTCCAGGCTCAATAACTTCGTTGACCACAATCAGTTGCCCTTATTCACCACTGTCAACAAACTTTTCGATGTAATGATGTATTTCAAGTGCAGTTTAACAACGTATCCCGAATAGAGTGTAACAAATAACACCTTATTGAAGATTGACCCTAAGTCTCAGCGATAACCACTTACAATCATCATATTCAAAATACGATGACTTTCTCTAGACTTATGAAGATTTAAATACGTACATTATATAAACAAAAACATTGTATTTGGTGTGAAGTTGAAACCCTGCCATTCCAATCATGGGATATTTTGAAAATGTGTTTTCTTTGTAATTACATACTTATAGTGAAACACTTTGAGTTGACCCGAAGGTTTTCCACGTAAATGTTAAATTATCACACCACCACCGCGAATCTCTTGGCACCCAACAAGAAGATTTACCCACATACTTCTAATTTTTATGATTTTGATGTATCTAAGGCACATATATTTATAATTATTAGCATAAAAATCACTTCTATTAACTTATATAAAATGACTTACATCTCTGCATGGAGACATTATTATGTCATTTAGATATTAGCATGTGGTATGTATGAATATGAAGATGTTGTATTAGTCATATAAATTCATAAGAACTAAATGGCATGTATGTAAATCTAGTTATTGTTTTGCAATTTGATGTTTTTAGTTTATAATGTAATTTTTGCTTGTAGCATTTGCAGGAAATAAAAAGAGTAGAGCAAACTACAAAGAAAAATTTTCAAAAGATTTACATACAGCCCCCTCAATTTCTATGTATTTATCTTTCAAACAACTAAACTCTAGTTCTAGCATATGCGCCTTACCTTCGCATGCAAATATTTATTTCACTTTTTAAAAATTAAAATAGTGATATTTTTTATGTGATATGAAAGATGCGAGTAGAAAAAAAATTTAAAAAAAAAGGTGCTAGATATGTAAATAAATTGGAATTGGGTGGTATTTATGTAAATGCCCCTAAAAATTATCATAAATGCAGGTTGTTTTCATCTTGGGGCGATTAGATACAGAGCATTCAAATGTTACTATACTTAGCAAGCTATAAATTGGCAGTTGATACTTAAGTGTGTATATTATTCATCATCTCTTCTGCTTCCTGTTTTCGTTTATTTCTGTTTTTATTTTTAAATGAGCCGCCAGTTTGCCTGACGTCATATACTTCTATTTTCCGAATAAATCTTTCTTCCGAATTATGCAAATTATCATAAGAAGAGAGGATCAGGAAAAGACGAACATACAACAAAGACGACAAGTAAGAAAAAGAGAACGCGGAGATAAACCTTTCAAGTATAGGTCAAGTATCTTCACCCAAACGAGATCAGGCGAAAGCACCTTCGACGAATATCCACAAAAGAATAGCAACGTAGACTACCCACAACCAAATTCAAGTGTGTTTGTTTGTTCTGGAGTCTAGAGTGCTCCCAAGATGACGTATCCCATTTGGTTAATTACATCTTGAAGGTTGTTATAGAATACCCTTGATCAAATGAGTTTTACTTACATTACATGTGACAATTAGTACAAGACTATCAAAGGATGGTTATTTCATATGGGAATGCTCTGAAGCTTTCAAACTTCCGCTAAGCCAAGGGGCTAATAATGAACATTTTACAGTCCCACATGAGTAGTGGAATCATTGGCATACAGAGCCTCCAAAATAACCAAATCATTTTGACGAGGAATATCGATACATCAAAACACATCCATGCCATAAAAGTTGAGGATAAATTGTCGTATCTCAAATGGGGGAGGGGGCAGCTTATCGATAATCGGGTCGACGAGATGATACAAACGAAGATAAAATGAGCGACAAGGCTCAAAATGGGTAGTCAAAGAAAGAGTGCCTAGAAGGTAGAGGTAGCAGGGTTAGGGTACTAAAGACCCGTTATCCAAAGCCACTAGGACTCTAACTCTACCCAGTCGTGAAGATAATTGACCCAACACGTCTGGAGGTCCCTGGTCAGCAATCAGTGAATTGCGTCGCCCATAGGGGCCTTGATAGCCCTAAGGTCAAAAAAATGAAAACTCTATCATATGACTATCAAGTGGAGCTCCAAGAGGCGTGACACATACCCGCTGAAGTGGTGAAGGTGTCGTTGGAAAGAAAGAAAAATGAATGTTCAGCTATAAAGCTGGAAACACTCCCAACAAAAGGACTTACGCCCCGTATGAATCGGGGAGTTTTCTAAATACCTAAAAGCACTTACAACTACCTGAGTAGAAATCTATATTGGGTCAATCGGGTTGAAAAAGTACAGGGATTTCTCCTCGGGTAATGTAAAATGATGCAGTTATCTAAAGCGATCCTTAAAATATTGTGAAAGGCTTATTATATTACTTGGGTGAAGAATATGCTATGCAACTTATTTTAAAAAAGGCCCAAAGGCCATGCAAAAAAGTAAATGGTTTTGAAAAATCAAGCCAATTTTAATCCAAATTTTAATTTATCTTGAAATTTTTATTAAGATTTTTATAGAAAAATTCACAATTTAAAGGTCCTAAAGAGCTCAAATTACAATTTTGTAGCATCCCAGATACAAAAATAAAAGAATAAAAAAAAACAAGGATGACAATGAAAATAGAAAACAAAACTTATCAGAAGCTAAAGTTTAATATACAATATGTAAGACCTCCTCCTGGACCATTCATCTATTTTTCTCTTCTACCTTTCCTCTATAAAACAAGATATTTACTAGGTTGTATGTACTCACAAACGATATTGGACCCTACATCTTAAAAGGATTCAACAGTTGCCCTCATTTACTTTCATGTACATGGGCTGTTCAACTATAAATTCTTGCATTTGATGACATTTTTCATCACAAAACTTCCCAAAAAAAATAATTTAATGGCTAACCAGATTATATTAAGGTCAATAAAAGGTAATCAAATGGAAGAAAAATGTCTAAAATTGTAAAATATTTAAATAAAAATAGAAAAAAAAAATTATCATCTCAGCAAAATTTAAACATTCTCTAGTTATTGAATCATCTTAACTTGATACAATGCATATCAAGATATTTTGATGTATATTTAATTTATTTGTTTAACAGGCAGCCTTAGACAATGAAATCTAATTGCATTGTCTTGTAAGCACAAAAGTGAAAGGCTACCTCAAGTTGGGAATACAGCTCAATTGTATTATTTTCTAAAAACAAGAAAGAATGCTAGCCTTTATAATTTTTATCTAATGGGCGCCATAAAATATATTGCAAAATTATCCTTGATAGTCATATAATTTTATATTGATGAATAAGAAATAAAATTTAGGTATTCTAAACCCCAAATTATTCATTAAAAGCAGCAAAATTCAAAAAATTGATGCCTATTTTAAATTTGTGTCTTAACACTCAACAAAAACAACTAAATCATCATTCAATAAAGACATGACACCAGTTCATAGAATGCTCATACTAGCTGAGCTAAAATCAAGATAATCAATCATCATTAAAACTGTAGTTACATATCAAGTTTTATTTATAATTTTTTTTAATGTCAGATAGTTAGCCACTAACCTCTGCCAAATTCCATGTAATGCCAAAAGTCACCAAACATGAAGAAAAGCTAACTACTAGACTGAGTAATAAGACTTACCATATCCTCCTCGCTTCTGTTAATCTGAACAATCAATGGAGTCCTCACATAATGATATCCATCAGACCAAACTATCTCCCCAAAATCATACCTCCCTCGAGAAAATTTAACTGGTTCCACAGTCACAAAGTATGTCATCTTCTCCCTTCGTTCCGAGAAAACAAGGTAACTCGGCCTTATCACAACATGTACTCCTTGAGGGTTTATGATACTCACGAAGTAAATGGCATTTGTTTGCCCAACGTTGCGAACCGTCCTCCTTATCGTTGTTGCAGAGCGGAGATTCGATATCGTGATCGCCGGATAATTAAGGTCCACGTCGGAATAGTTACCATGACAGCTTATGTTAATTTTCTGTGATGAAAGGATCATTCTGCTTATTTGGCTTTCGGAATAACGTAAGCTGCAGAGAAACAGAACATAATCTTGTGTTTCAATGTCGTAAATGAGTCCCGGATCCATTGCTTTCAAGGGATTAACATGCCCCGCACCAATGTCGAATGAATCCGACGGTTTGAGCGTTCCACGTGCAGCGATGATATCGGAGCTTGTGTCAACTGAGTAAGCTGCATCAGAGGAAATATTGCATCAAGAGAATAATGCTAATTGATTTAAAGTTTTGTTTTTCATGATATTCTGTGAATATATAACATGTAAGTTGAAAAAAGAATGTTTTTTTTTACCGGTTGTCATTAATGCAGACTTGATTGCTGCAGGGGACCAGTTTTGGTGAGCAGACTTGAGGAGAGCCACAATGCCGGATATGTGGGGGCACGCCATTGAGGTTCCTGAGTCAAAATTCCAGTTGACAGAGCGCTTATCGAATGGTAGCAGCGTGGGAGAAGATATTGGAGGCCAAGCTGCTAAAATGTTGACTCCGGGTGCTGTGATATCAGGCTATAAAGGGAGGAAAACAAAGAAAGAAGGAAGCTTTACTTACATACCACTTAATTATTATGAATTTACATGTCTAATACCTAAACTTCACTTTTTTACATGTATACCACCAAAAGGTTTCATATCACACCAAAAAACCCACCGACTTTTAAAAAGTGAAATAAACCTTTTCATCCATAGATAAGGGGAAGTGCGTAAGAAAGGAACTTTCCATGTTAGATATGTAACTATATAGGATTTGAGTGATAAATATGTAAATTTTCTCAAAAAGAAAAAAAGGAGAGATTTACATACCTACAACCAAATTCCTATGTATTAACATGTCAATCATCTAAACTTCAATTTTAGCCACATACCACCAAACCCATGCCTAAAGCATAGGAATCGAGTATTTTATATGTAAAAATTGAAATTTGGATGGTTAATATGTTAATATGAATTGGATGGTGCTTACGTAAAGGCCCAAAAGAAAAAAAAGGATGATTTACATACAAACCACTTAATTCCTATGTATTTGCATAACTAGCACCCAAACTTCAATTTTTACATATATGCCACCTTACCTATGCCAAAAAAAATGTATTTAACTTTTCAACAGTTATAACAATGATTTTTTTTATGTGATATGAATAATTTGTGCCATATAGTATGTAAGAAAATAAAGTTTAAGTGCCAGAAACAAAAAGGTTCGCTGACAAAAAAGCAATTTCAGTAACTGAAGTATACTTCACGCATGAAAAGAAGATCATTTACCTTAAGAATGTTAGGGGAAATGGAGCTTGGTCCCCTGGAGGAGAAATGAGCGACTGAAGGTGCTGGCAAGAGACCTGTGGTTGTTTTACTTGGAAAAATTTGCACGGTGGGATCACTTCACAAAAACACAAAAAACTTCACCAAATGTATGAATAATTAAACAACAAATTCATATTACACTCTGCTTCATAAATATCTAAACCACATATAATCATCAGCATTCCTCATGAGCTTCTTCAAAATTTATCACCAGAAATTCAATAAGAGAATGAAGTAAACATGAAAAAAACATAAAAATGATTACTCGGAGGATTCAATGTAGTGTAAGATTTGAGTTCCTTCGTAGAGATTAACATGAACTGTTGGTAGGAAATCATCCTGAGGTGTTTCTTTAGCCGCGGGTTCTGTAAAAATCATTCCAGATCCATTGATTGCCAAAATCGTCAGCGCTGCATTTGAGCTTGAAATCCCTCCAATGGAAGCAAAACATAGAACGATTTTTCCTGTAGCCAACCTTCGACGATTCCACTTATCAAAAGAGCATGACCTGCATGTAAGCATAGTTTCACGTGGTTTAACTTGATAAAATAAAATATATATGGGCATTTACATACATAGCACACAGTTTTTATGTATTTACATATCTCACACCTAAACTTTTCATATTTACACACCTAGTACAACTCTTTAACATCACAT
>NEWO01000448.1:315464-325970 GCA_003013225.1 Phalaenopsis aphrodite | reverse complement strand
GAGAAGAGAAGAGAAGAAGACAGAGAATCGCACCCGTCATCAAACAATTTGCCGCTGTCTATCAACTTCAGATTTATCTCTCGAACAATTAGCCCTTCTCCCTGCCAAATAAAGAGAAAAGACACATCTCAATTAAGCAACCCACCACGAGTTCCTTCTTCTGCCTGCAACATGTTTGATAAAATGCCACAAAGGAATTCGAAATTCAACCATTGTCGAAAACGAACAACACAGTTACCACAATGGAGACGTTGTTCCCGAGGAGAATGATCGTCGGGAAACCTCGATCGATGGTTCCGGCGGCAACGGTGATCTCCCACGGCGAAACGTTCTGCACGACGCCGGTCTCTGGTCCATCGTTTCCGGCCGAGAAGACGACCGTAACGCCAACCTGGGACGCGTGGAAGGCGCCGATGTCGGTGCTCGACTGGAAAAATGGCATCAGCGGCGGCGGAGCGCCGAGAGAAGCGGAGATGACCGCCACCCCGTCGGCGATCGCATCGTCGAACGCAGCGAGAATGTCTGCATCGCTGCATCGCCCCTGCAAGTCCTTGTACCAGCACACCTGCCCGCCACACTCCAAAAGGATTATATTTTGGAACTAATTTGAAAAAAATAAAGGTGATAATTGAAAACATACAAAAAATTATTCCATATTGGCAGGGTATGGTATGCAGAATGTCCGATCTATATCATTGATCAGAGCGAAAATGTATTTCGATGAGCTTCACTTTTATTATTATTTTTTAAAAAATTGACGGAAGATCGAATAACATATGCATTTCTGCATACACTGTCCGTATGAAATAATTTTTCCAATTCTTCACTCATCTCATACCTAAATTTTAATTTTTACATTCTGAGCATTACGAGTATATATATATGAATAAGTGGATTACATTATTTCTACCTTTTTCATATATAAGAAAAGGTATTTTAGCTATGAAAATAAAAATTTAGGTGTGACATAAATAAATGCATAAGAATTGGATGTTATGTATATAAATTCCCCTATTTATAAATTAATTATGTAGATAAATTTTTTGAACTACTGAATCAATATAATTACGTGTCAAAGATAAACTTTTGAGAATTTGATAAATATGAAAAATAAACGTTGCGGTTTTACTACAAATTTTTTACGTAAATAGCAAATTTTGAGTGGTCTCTATGTATTTATTAAAAAAAAAAAGAGAAAATGTTTCCCTTTTGATTTATTGATTTACACCACACATTTTAAGTATATAATACTAAAATATTTAATATCTAAACTTTGGTATTTACACTTATAGCATTAATATACTTTTTCATGCATAGGCTTAAAAATGCCAAAGTGCTACTTACGTAAATATTAAAGTTTAGGTGTGAGTTATGTAAATGCATAAGAATTACGTGCTACTTGTATAAACTTAAGTTTTTTATATAAAAACCATTCAAAATATTAAATTTCTTTTTTTTTTCCAACGACTTCAAAAATTTTTTTTTTGGTCATATTTAAAATTTGGATGATCTGAAGACCTTGTAAACTGCGAGGCGAGCGCGCGGCGCACCACCGCGGGCTGTGCCGGCGGCGAGGCGGCCGAGGTAGGAAGCATTGCCTGAGGGCGATCCGGCGGCAGTGGAAGCTGTATGGGAGCCGTGGCCGAGCCGGTCGCGGGGAGAACGAAATTCTGCTTCAGAGCCCGTGGAGTTGAGAGGGCCATAATCACGCTCGAAGCCCGACAGGTAGTATCGAGCTCCGACGATCTTGCGATTGCAGTCGGTGGCCGGATCGAAGCGTTCTCCGGCCACACACCTCCCGCGCCAGTTGCAGGGAATAGGGCCCAGCGTAGGGCTAGGTTGAAAGCTCTCCGATTCTGGCCATATACCTGCAGGAGCATTTAGGATTTAATTCGGATTTATTATTTTTTTTTTCTGGATTTGTTAAATCCGGATTTAACTTGAATCAACGGTAAAATTGGAGCTTTAAATCCCAAATTTCATAAATCCACAGAACTCAAAGACCTAGAAGCTAAGATGCTGTTCCGATGAAAGGGGAGAGGAAAGAAGGATTGAAGAAAGAAGAATTTTGTACTGTAATGAAAAATCTGAACCGAAGATGCAAAATTTAAGGGTAAAGAAGAAGGACATTTGGTGGAAAAACCTGTATCAAAGATGCCAATTACAACATCGTCGCCATATTCCAATTGCATTGGAGCAGCTTCGGTATTGAAAAGAGGTAGACCCATGAAATCCCAGCTTCTTGTTGTATGCAGCTTTAATGTCTTGCTTCTGAAAATAGAAATCACTTCTTTCATCTCTGCAAAGGTTTTCACTTTTTTGAATCAGTTTCATTATTGCTCTGTAGTTAAGGCAATGGCTGCGTACTATTGTTTAATTTTTAAGCTTCTTACTGGCCATTTTGGTGGCTTGTGTTGAGTTGAGTGAGGCAGCAAAGCCGGAGAAACTTTGCCAGTAGCTATAGAGCATGGCCTCCTTTGCCTCATCCTCTCTGCAGAAGTGGAATGTTAAAAGCATGGGAAATTTACAAACCTAGCACACAATTCTTATGTATTTACATATCACACACCTAAACTTTCATGCTTGCATTACATGCATAACACTTTGTGCTTTAAACCTGTGCATGAAAAAGGTACATTTCACTTTTAAAAAGTGATAATAGTGCTATTTTTGATGTAATATTAAAGATTTGAGTGCTATGTGTGTAAATATGAAAGTTTAGATGTGAGAATGTAAATACATTATTGGTGCTAAAAGCTTACAATGGTAGTGTCTACAATGGCTGTGGAATCAGGATTTGAGGGAGAGGACAGAAAACATAAATAAAAATAAGAGGTTTTGAAGTGATAGAATTTCTATAATATGCATTATAGAGGAAGATTATTCCAAATTTGGGGAGTGTGAGGGCCACTCACATCCATTACCTTATTCCTAGTGATTGTAATCAAAACAAGAATTTTGAGATGTCATACTTTCTTGCTAGTGGTGTGACTTAATATTATTTATAGTTTTATTTTCCTTAAAAGTGTAACTAAAATATTTTAGGGGTTGTTTGAGGTAATTTCTAGATTTTTAGTTTTTAAGTTTTATTTTAATTTAGCTCTGTTTATATTTTGATTTGAAATAGAACATGTTTTGTATATTAAAATATATTTTTATTTTTTTTTTAATGTTGAATAAATTGTGTTACATGGCGATGGCGATGGTTGTTGGTAAAATAACAATAATGACTGGTAAGATAATGATGGCGGCGCAACTGGTAAAAGTTGGCTAAAGTGGTTGGTGGTGGGAAATGACTATCATACATTGGCTAGCAGGAGTAGTAGTCTTCTTAAAAAGAGTCCAAAAACAACAAAAAGTTTTTATCCTACTAAGTAGGGTTGGCTAAATGAGTCATTTTTCTCCATTGCAGCCTATTGAGTTGAGGGTTGCGTTACGTAGTCGATGACCAGTGTAAAATTTGTCAAAAAATCATGAAATGAATTATTTAAATCCTTGTGTTTTTTAAAAATACCCAAGCATCTAAATTTTATTCTGATTATTTTTTTAAAATAAATTGATTTATTTTAAAAAATAATAAAATAAAAAACATATGAAAAATACATAAAATAAAAACAGAAGCAAAAACGATGGAAAAACAAAATACAAAAATAACCTTTAACAAAATTTTATAGTTTCACCTTTTTTATATATTTATATCCATACTTTTATAAATTGTGACAAATTCCTATTTAGGACTAAAAACAACACCTTAGCCCCACTTTTACTATAAGATCAATGATGGCCAAAAGATTTGGTTTTATCAACATTTAAAAAAAAAAAACTTTTTCACCAATGCATTCCAAGCAATGTTTGAACATAGCTCAAATTTCATCAGTGAACTAGGAAGAGAGCTTGCGCAATAGGCAGCCTATATAGAATTAAAATCTACCTAGAAAAGACTCTGGAAAGGAGCTTGATATGAAACTTGGTAGTAAGGTTTTGTTGATTGACATTGTTATGGCCTAGATAGACTATGTGAACCTGCAAAACAAAGGCGAAGAAGACAAAATCATAAGATATAATCTCACTTCTGAGGGTAAAAAGGCAAAGGCTCTATTACTTGTGACAAGGATTTTGAGGAGAGAACTGAGAGAATGAGAAGGCCCCAAAGCAACTGGAAAGAACTACTGATCATTCCGTCACTTGTAGGTATTTCATAAGAAAGAGTGAAGCTATATATAGGAGCTAAAAAGCAAATAATTTATGATTTGGTGTGCTTGAAAGTGGATGTAATAGTAATTGGTGCTTGCATTACAAGCCTTGTAAAAGTTTCTAGCTGTGTCTTGTCCCCCCATGGCTGAATTATGGCATTCTTTCATTCTCTTTTTTGTGTGGTCACCAAGCTTGAAGGCTAGGCTTTTATATAAGAATGTTGCTCCCTATTAATATGAGGATCAAAAGTAATATTATTCTGTTTTTGGCTGAATCATGGTATGTGCTAGTAATTTACTTTTGGTGAACTAAAAGAAAATTTAATTAAGATAAATTTCTCATAGAAAATATATATTGATTTGAGGATCTTCAAAAAAAGTAAATACCAAGCTTTTATTTTTAGGCTATCCTAGTTTTAATATGATAGTCTTGTTAGATAGATCTCCATAATGATCATCAATCTCCATTTAGCATGTGGCTTTTGGTTATAGGCATGACCCGATCGTTCATAAAATCAAGTAGTATCGAGTTATATTAAATTATCAATTTGGGTCTGACATGAATTTAATTGGCCCACATATGCATGATCCAAATTCAACCTATTTATTAAGTGAATCGGAAAATCTAAACCAAATTTGATCTACTTTCAACTTGAATGGCTCAAATATACTTAAATTGTTTAACAAGAGACACAACAACTATTTAGGTTAATTTTGAGTCAATTTTAAAGTGGCGAGTCAACTCGATTTCCAACTAAAAAAATTATACTGTTTATGATTCTAGAAATTAACCGGACTCTCTAGTGAACAGGCTCAGTCCGAACCTGAATTTTTTAACTCAGATTTGGGTTGGATTGTCATGTCTAGTCAATCTTCGATATCACTAAGTCATATATAAAAATAATAATTATTTCTTTTGTATGATAATATTGTTGTAGGTAAGAAATCACTTTTTTGTATTAATGAGGCATAAGCTACTCTATTTCTTCACTCCTGGTGGATGAAGATGGTGCAAATGTAGCATGCTAACATATCAAAAGAATAAATTTGTGTGTATTAATCTATATAGAGTAAATAATGTGATCTGGAAGCTATTATTGTTTTCATGTAGTCTTGCAAATGTTTTTTATTTCTCAGGTGTGACAATAATAATTTAATCTACACATAGGGATGCTTATTATCTAGTAAGACTATGTATCTGGAAGGTGATATTACTTGCCAACGCTAGACTTTAAGGAGACATGCTTTATGAATCTAGAGAAATAAATGCATATAGTGAAAGATTTGGGTGGTATTATTTTAAATTGAAATAGTTGGATAATAGTTTTATAAATAAGCAAGATTTAGTTGTTAAATGTGTGGTTGTTAAGTTAAATATAATTTGATCATGATGGATTGCTGACTTTCTTTTTAAGTGTACCATTTCTACTAGGAGGAATGACATTTTGTTCCTTGATAATTAAATTAGAATACTTTGGAACTTATGAATAAGAGAAAATCTATACTAATAAGATGTTTAGAGTCATAAATGAAATTTTAGATAGAACTAAATTTAAGAAAAATCATTAAAAATTTGATCTTTTATTTTTAGGGCAGTGTACTTGCATGCCACACAATTCTAATGTATTTTGGCCTATCTAACCTAAAGTTTGATATTTACATTTATAACACTTTGGTTTTAAAAATCATTTTTAAAAAGTTAGTAATAGTTGTATTTTTGGAGGTGATGTCAAAAGTTTGAGTAGTATTAATGTAAATATGAAAGTTTAGTTGTTAGATATGTTAATATATGAGAATTGTGTGGTATGTATTTAATTTTTCCTTTTTGTTATCATAACATTCCCTTATAATAATTGTGCTAAAAATATGAATATCTTTGTTCTAATCATTTTTTTCTGGCCAATTAACCTCCCCTCTAGGAAAGTTTATGTTCAGTTAGATATAGCTGAACTATAACTTTGGAGCTCCCAAAAGGCTAAACCCTGATTCTTTAGGGAACATAATATAGTTGAAGAAAGGGCAATAACGTAATTATGAAACTTTGATTATTTTACATATTTGCCCAATTTTTCTGTGCTGATAACTTTGTATTTTGCTGTTTAGCTCCATCTTATAGCAAGAAATTTGGGACAATTAATGCTGTATGCTTATATAGGTTTCTATAGGTGAGGTTTTGATTAATGATGCTTAACTTTCTTTTGATGTGTCAGATTATAATTTCATCCACTCTAATTAAAATTTTTTAATCTTTTGTTCTTTTTGATGGGTCTGAGCCTCTTAATTCGCCCCAACTATGCCTAATTAACTGAATCTATTGCATTAATGTGTCTATTTATTCAAGTAAAATTGTAGCCTTGCTTTTTAGGCTACATGATTGCTTTAATTGATGGTCGTAACCGGATAAATCATCACCTTCTTAACCTTTTTCAACACGAGTTGTGGTGCTATAAATATATATAATATATTACTATATAAATAACATATATAATTTTCTTGTTTTATAAATTGAGATTAAAAAATTATTTGTGTTCAACTCGCCTAATGAGTGGTTCGAACACAAGCCACTTAATGAGTCAAACACAAGCTGTTTGTGATCAATGTGTTTTTTTTACAACTCCATTTGTAGATTGCTCGTCTATTTACACACTCATTGATAGATCAATATTTGTTCGTGAGTCGCAGAGTTTTACTAACAAGGATGGATCAAACCAAAGAGAAATATAAGAGAAAAAACTCTATATTTGTCTATTTATATATCTGTATGGAGGCTCGATGCCGTAGAAATATTTATTTTCGAGTAACAAATATTTGATAAAAATGATGAAGTTGAGATGATGTCCTCTGTGTTTGTTTAGGGATGGTAGTGAGAAATCAATCTCAAACATTTAAATAAATCTAATGGCAAAACATCTATAATTACAAAACAAATTTTAATATTTGAACATTATGCAAGTAATAAGGTTTACTATGAAAATACTCATTTCTCAACCACCATGAATTCTCATCATTATTTTACATCTCAGTCCCATCCATTTGGTCTACCTCATGACATTTTGCTGTTGCATCCGATATTTTAATTATAATTTTACCGACATGAAGAATAACTTGCTTCTCTCTTTAGGCTGCTTTCAAGTGCCTTTATTATGACGCCTTGCTTTGCTCCGAACGGTCTACTATTCAGTTTCCGTGGCTTACATCAGAAATTACAGAAGACGTTTTTGTTGCAAATGCATTACGTGCATATAAGACTTGAAAACCAAAACCACATCATAAAATATGCAAGAACATGTGTACAGCACTTCCAAAAAGTTAATATTAGTGATTGTTGGGTCACACCCAAGGAATAGAGCATAAAACGGGACAGAAACAGAGAGTAGAGTGCACGGTAATGAACAGTAGAATGAGCGTAAAACAGCATTGATAAGATGGTAAAGAATGAGGAGTTATATAAGTACCAAGGTGTATGTCTCAAAGTTTCCAATACTGCCTCAAATACTTTGATCTGAGCTCAAGTGGGCTCAAATTGGATCATCTATGGCATTGTAGAGAAAGTCTCATCTACACATTCAGTTCAACTATAAATTACTGGAAAACCATGTCCTAGAAGTCCTTAACCTGACGAGCAAACTTTACAATCCAAAAATGCATCGAGATTTCTTAGGGACATCAACTGTACAATATTATCAATAACCATTGTCTTGCATGCCCAAATCCCCATCCCAAAATTTCCAAATACCCTCAGCAGCAAATAAAAATGAAGCCAAAATTGGACCTTCAATGTCACATAAAAGCCAAAATTGGAAAAATGAAGCCATTATAATCTTCCGGGCCAACCTAAATATTAAAAATTAGGTGTTAAGCATGTAAATTTATTGAATAAACTAGAGTCCCTGTAAATCTTATTTCATTTCATTTCACTCCCTTTTCTTGAATCTTAAAAAATACTGCACAAAATTTGGGGGAAAAAAAGGATTACAAGACAAAAAATAATGAAAGTTGTGTATACCTCATAGACGCCATCATAGGAAAGGGCCATCCAAACTGCTTTATCGCTACAACATAAGAAGAGTGCAAATCCATGCAGCACAACCGAAAAAATCATCTCACTACATGACAGGCATGATCCCTATATACAATGCATTCATTTATCATTATATATATAGACCTGTGTGCATACTCCGACCTGTTGTTTGTAGGTCCCGTGAGGTCATGGGTTTGAATTCCCCTCTGATGACGGTCACTTTATGGAGCGTGACACTCGAATAGTTAGACACATTAGGGGTGGTTTGGGGCTCGTATAATAGCTTCTGACCATTCCTTACAATAATATATATATATATATATATATATATATATATATATATATCCGTGTGTGAGAAAGAGAGAGAGAGAGATACGCCACAATAAATTTTCATCATCCGAAATGAATCTTGAGGCAAATCATCAATTACAAGGTGATTTTTGAGCAATGAACGTTCAAATTTCAATTAAAAATCATTGAGCAATGTTTTTGCACCACAGATCCGGCGAACAACGTTGGTCGCTTCAGACTCAAAGTAAAGAAGATACCGGAGAACCAAAAATACGGTAGGAAAAACATATATTATTATAAAAAACAAATAGAGTTACAATCAACACACTAGAAAGTAAAATTACAAAAATCATGACACTTACGCTAGGGGTCTACCCTGGGTGGTGGAGGTCGGCTAGGTAGTTCGGGAGCGAAGGTATTTGGCTGAAATAGGGTTTTATATGGTTGGGACAGCCAAAGGAGGAGCTGGAATCATGTTTGCAGAGGCAGTTGTTGGGCAATTCAAGGAATTAATAAAGATAAAACTTTGGGTAATTCAATACCAACTTGGAAATGTCATACTAAACTGTTTTACCAGGTTTCCGTGGGTGCAAGTACCCGTTCCAAAAGAGTTTATTGCTGGAATTTACATACATACCACACATTTCTTATGTATGAAAACAATTTTTTAAGAAAAGGAGCGAAGAGATGAGTTCGAGAGTACACATTCTTCACTGCTCCATCATCAAAGCAGATCCACTGATCTGCACCTCGCCATTAACGCAAAAAGCGCAGAGCAGGCGGCGGGTTCCCACATGCGAGCGCCATCTAATAATACATAATAATGCGTACAATTTATTTTTTAAATTAATAATACATATTCCTAAGCTAAATATTCAGCTATAAGGAAAGAATATGTACAATTAAAATAAGAAATTTAATACAACAATTTAAAGAAGGAACTCTTAACTATGTTTGATTTTAGTTAATCTTGATTGATTTTACTATCAAAGTGAAACTGACTGATCAAGAAACATCAATTTGTCAACTAGGAACTAATGACGCTGCCGAGAAAAGGGCCTTAGAGAGCCAGTGTGTAGGCTAAGATTAGCTTGTGTCAATATTTTGAGTAAATTGGTTGAATGTCATTTTCCTTTGCTTTCATTCCAATAAATAATAGTCCGTACAATCCATTTTAGATATCCTAATAATACATAATAATGCGTACAATCTATTTTTGTAAATTAATAATACATATTCCTAAGCTAAATATTCACCTATAAGGAAAGAATATGTACAATTAAAATAAGGAATTTAATACAACAATTTAAAGAAGGAACTCTTAATTTTGTCTGATTTTAGGTAATCTTGATTGATTTCACCCTCAAATTGAAGCTGGCTGATCAAGAAACATTAATTTGTCAACTAGGAACCGATAACGCTGTCGAGAAAAGGGTCTTAGTACATGTATCAGCCGTTTGAAGATCAGAAGAGATATAAGGAAGAAAAATAACATTGTTATCATAGGCTTCTCGAATAGAATGACAGTTTACTTCAATATGTTATGTGCACTCATTAAAAACAGGATTAACAGTAATCTAGATAACACTAACATTATCTGCATAAAAAGAAGTAGATTCAAGTTGAGGAAAACCAAGCTCAGCAAACAATCTCCGAAGCCAAATGATCTCAGAACAAGTAGAAGACAGCACGATATTCAGACTCTGTAGATGACAAACACTCAATCTTGTAATAGATACAACAACAACAACAACAACAAAGCCTTAATCCCACTACGTGGGGTCGGCCACATGAATCATTTTTCTCCATTGCGTCTTATTTAGTGTCATATTTTCATTTAGTTCTAATAAATTAAGATCATTTTTAATACAATAAGCCCAAGTCTTCCTAGGTCTACCTCTGCCTTTCTTAACACAAGTCGAATCTAAAACATCTACTCTCCTAATCGGATCATCTAATGGTCGACGATTAATATGACCAAACCATCTAAGACGACTTTCT
>NEWO01000448.1:275010-304047 GCA_003013225.1 Phalaenopsis aphrodite | reverse complement strand
ATTCTCACAGAGGTTGAAACCGGCACTCTCGCGTCCTCTTGACGCTTCTCTCTAGTGAGGAAATTCCTTTATGGTCACCCAAAACTGGAGATCATAAGGAGTTCGATACTATGAAACTATTGGGCAGTTGGAACATTGAACTACTTGACGGTAGACATATACTTATTCAGCTATCTCATGATGTTGATTACACTCGCATTTTCTCTCGAAAAGCTATCAAGATTGACAATCGTTTCATGAAAATTCTGAAGTGGACTGTCGGTTTTGATCCAAAAGAGGAACCCCCTATCATTCCTGTTTGGATAAAGTTTCCAGGGTTAAAATTACATATGTTCAACATGGAAATCTTCTACTCTTTAGCACTTGCTTACGGTAAGCCTCTCAACGTGAATAGTCCTACACTTGTTGTCACTAGACCATCCGTTGCTTGTGTGTTAGTTGAGAGAGATATCACTCAACCAGCTCCGGATGAGATATGGATTGAAACTATGCATAACGGGTATTGACAAAAGGTTGAAATGGAACCACATCCTCCTTATTGTTCTCATTGTAGTATGTTTGATCACAACTCTAGTATTTACTATCGTTTGCATCTTCATCTAAGGTCGAATATCGTTAAAGAACAACCATGTAGTATCCCTGTTGAGAAGATGTAACCCGATCATCTTCCCAACACCGCAGTTCCTGAAGAAGAAGAACATACTACAGTTACAGATCCAGTTGTGCTCATACCACCCATTGTTATTGAAGACTCACTCACATGTCAAGACACACGAGAGTGCTCCTTTGATCCAATAACAGATCAGCCGGTACAACAGATTGTTGCTTCTAATGTCCAACAATCTGCACATCCCCAGCACACTTTAGACCAAGATCAAGTGAGTCAATCTTCGGAAGAGGAATGTCAGGTCTATTCCAAGAGGAAGAAGAAGAATGGAGGCCGACACCAGCTCGGGCACATATTGGATGATACGTTGGTTACTACTGACAATGACAATCATCTTACCAACTTATTAGCTTGCTCCTTTCCTGGAACCAGAGACAGGCAAAACGAAATTGGGTTGCTCTCTAGCCACCTGATACTATGTATTTCTGCATTTTTAGGCTTTTCTTTGTCTCTAATGTACTTTTTAATATTTTCTAGTTGTGAAATCCCTTGTGGTTTTGTTGTGAGCAGGGTGTCATGTTTGGGCCCTCCATCACATTGTATCTGTATCTTTCTTTCTAGTTAATATATTAGCCTTTTTGGGCTTTCAAATATATATATATATATATATATATATATATATATATATATATATATATATATATATATATATATATATAAAGAGAGAGAGAGTGTGTGTGGATTTAACTTATAATGCCTCATAATGTCTGTTGTTCTGAATGTAAATGCATAACAATTATTTGGAATATATGTGTAAATCCTTTCTCATTTAAGTCTCACTTCCTTCTCTTAGATCAGATGAAAGCCTTCAGATAAAAGGGGAGAACACAAAATTGATACATTCAAAAGATCGTGGAAGAGCAATTACCACAATAACTGCTCAACACAATTAGGCCTAAACAAACATTTAACTAATAAAAAAAATACAAAAACAACTCAATTCATAAGCATCATAATATGAATAATTACCCATACATTCCCACAATATGTTCATTTGTAGAAAAATGCCTACAAATCCATTTTGGATGAAAAAACAACTAATAAGACATAACCTCTAATAATCAGCGGCTAATTCTTCAAGTTCAGGCCCTCAAAAACCTGCATAACAAGCATATTGGTCAATTTCCATACATATCACAAAAAAATTATATATTTACATATATAACACCCAAAACTTTGATACTTACGCATATATCATTCTTAAACATTCAATCTCCCCACTGAATCTTAGAAAGCAGGAAAAAATGACAATCAAACAGAGCTGCGGTAACTTTCCAGAAAACTAATGAATCAACTGCCACAAAAAAATCATTAAACTAAAAAACAACTTTCTTTAGACTTTATGTTTTGTTCATCTGGTTGGACACTCGAATTCCAGACAGAATCTTATCATATTTGACATTAAATGGCTCATAACAGCATAAATTTGAATAAACGAAGCCAATATAATCTTTCAAACCAATATAAATATTGAAGTTTAGATGTTAAAAACATAAATATATCATGGAATCAACCATTATCCTCATATAAGCCCTCGTAAGCACGAAAAATTTTCCATACGGAGTCCGAACATAGCTCTGCGTCCGGATGTTGACCTCATTTTTGGTCAACATCGGATTATTCTTAGTAGCTGTGAAGCTGCTTCTTAATAAGCTGCAGTTGCCCCAAACATTCTGATATGTAAATAAATAGGAATTGAAAGGTATGCATGTAAATGCCCCTATATATATATATAGAGAGAGAGAGAGAAGAGAGAGAGAGTGAGAGTGTATATGTGTAAATCCTTCTCATTTAAGTCTCATTCCCTTCTCTTGGATCAAATAAAAGCCTTCAGAAAAAAGGGGAGAACATGGAATTGATTCATTCAAAAGATCGTGAAAGAGCAATTACCGCAATAATTGCTCTACACAATTAGGCCCAAACAAACATTAAAAGGCGAGTGCAATATAAAATTAGAACCAATATAGATAAGCGGAGAAGAAAGTCAAGAATTAAAAGCTCTGCTCAAATGGAGCATTAAAGAAATGACTTTTATATGAAGGGGAAAGCGCTCTTTGAAAAAAAACCCTTGAACTAATGAGCTTTTTTTCAAGATTGAAGCTTACTCAAGTATTTAAACAGAGCATACAGTTCATGCCATATTCATCCTTTGGCATCAATATATACAGATCATTCAACAGAATTAAAAAAAAGGAAGAAACAAAAACAAACTTCAACTTTGCCAAAATTGCAAAAATTATACACTTTAAGAGGTCATTCAGTGCTTGAAGGTATAAAAAAGTGGAGAATCAAAAAGTCAGATTTGTCTTTGCTCTATCAAAAAGCACATCCAACTAATTCCCAGCCTCTAGCTCATAGAAGCAGCAGTTACCCTCAAAGACATGGTCATTGCAATTGCAGGAGAAGAGGGCAGATCTCTAAAGGACCATTAAGGACGGATTTCTACATAGAGAGAGAGAGAAGAAGGATATTTGCCTTTATATACCTCATAATAGGCAAAATTTAGAGAAATAAAGAAAATATAATCATTAAGGCCGCCGGAGCTACATAAACCCTTTCACGGTTATAACTGTTTCGCTTTGCGACTAAAGTGTAGAACCACTCATCCGCCGGAGAATTCTCATCTCAGCAACACTTAATTTTGTGCTTCTCTTACACAGGCCAAAATTTTGCTCCATAAAGCATTGTAGGTTGCACCAGTATGTTAACAAATTTTCCTTTTAAACTTAAGCAGAACTTTTCTATCACACAATACACTCGAAGCATTCCTGCACCACAACTTTCCAACTTGAATTCTACCATTAACATTATATCACTTTGAACATTAAACTCGATATATCTAAAACATTCACTTCTTTTAATTCCTTGATCAACCATTGTTGCAACCCCGCCACTACATCTATCACCATATATTCAGTTTTGTCCATAACAAAGATATCACTAGCGAAAAGCATGCACAAAAGCACATCCTTCTATAAATGCAAGTAATAAATTGGTGGATCTTTACATCGCATGTTTTATCACAAATGAGTGCTCACAAGTATCAAGTAACACCCTCATAGATTAACACCCAAGCTGGTTGTTTTACTTGAAATAATATTGTTCACTTTCTGTTTTAGCAAGTTTCAATGAGAGTTAAAATTTATGAATTCAAATCCAAAAGTATTACTTTTTTCTCATGCAATTCATGCATTCAAAAGCACAAAAAGAACTGCAAAACCAACATTACAAACTGAAAAACATGAAAGCCCGTAGGAGGAAATGACTATAAATTGTAAACTTTAAATTAAAAGAAAGGGGACAGATAGCCAACCTCTCAAAAAAACACGACCTTAATTTCGAAATCGAACAAATCCGAACGAAATATTCATATTTTGCTCAGAATAAATGAAATTTTCTTCTCATTGATGCACAAAGAATATTTTCATTAAGATTCAAAGCAGAACTTTAAGATTCACAGAGCAGAACTTAAAGATTCACAAAGCAGAACTTTAAGATTCAATCATTGATGCACAAAGCAGAATTTTAAGATTCAATCATATGTAACTAGATACCAGCAAAAGAATATTTTCTTGAAAAAGTCTTACGTGTTCCTCTTTCTTTCTTAACATAAGTGTAGTCATTCATCCAGCCGAGCATTATCATATCAGCAACACTTAATTTTATGCTTCCCTTTCACATGCCAACATTCTGCGCCATAAAGATTTGCCAGTCACAGCCATCTATAAAATTTTCCACATCCTTGTCTATCACACAATAGGTCCGATGTATTCCACCACATCTACCAATTTGAATTCTACTAATAACATCCCGATCTAAGTCACCATCAAGCATAAAATTCATATGCTACATAATATAATATTCCCATTATATGTTCATTGGTAGAAACAGGGCTAAAAATCCATTTTTGATCAAACTACAAATAATTAGAGATAACATCTTATAATTGAGGGCTGCATATTAAAATTCAAGCCCTCGAAAACTGATTTGAACCCAAATTTGCATTCAAAATGTTGACGATCGAATTTAAAAATAATGAAAAACAAATTTTTGATAAAATAAATATTATATAATCATTCAAAAGTGTCGAAACCCGTAACTATATTTCGATGATAAGCATATGAGACTGGTTCGGATCTCACCGCCATCTAAAAAAATTTTCTTGGCACTTTTCTATCACACAATAGGTCTGATGCATTCCTACAGTTCTACCATCCAACCTGAATTCTACTAATAACATCCCCATCTAAATCACCATTAAGCATAAAAAATTAAAAAGATAAAAAACTTCATATGCCACATGATATAGTATTCCCAAAACATGTTCATTTGTAGAAACATGGCTAAAAATTTGTTTTGGATAAAATTACAACTAATAAGAGATAAAATCAAATATTTGAAGGATGCATATTAAAATTCAAGCCCCCTAAAACTGATTTGAACCCAAATTTGCATTTAAATTGTTAACGATCGAATTTAAAAATACTGATAAACAAATTTTTGATAAAATAAATATTAAATAATTATTCAGTAGTGTGGTAACCCCGTAACTAAATTTCGATGATAAGCATATGAGACTGGTTTGGATCCTTCCATATTAATCAACGCTCGTCCAGCAACCCAAACTAAACTGTTTTAATATATAAAAACATCTTTTTACAAAAAAAAGTGGGGAAAGGCAATGGGTTCAGATTCGTTTTCATTCAGACAACAGGTAGATCCAACAACCACCAATTCTCTACCAGTAACAATGGACGGAGTGGCCACCCACAGTAGATGCACAGGCCATCCAAGCTTCTCCAATGCCACAGGATAAGAATAACACACATCACTGAATAAACATCTAATGAAGTTTCTACTCCACCATAAGGTTGGCAAGATTGGCTTTCATGATAGATTTCATCATCATCACCCAATCCATAATGAGAGAAAATAAATGATTCTTGCAGTTCATAGTGATGACATTTAGGGTCAGTAATTCTTTACTCACCACAAAATTGCACGGAATTGTTTGTAAGATTCAGGTGGCAGAAAGAAATAGAAGCATCTAAACCGTACAGTAAATGTGGAACCATACAAAAATCCGAGTAACAAATATAATGAGGATATAATCTGTGAATATTCTCTGAGATGGATATAATAAAGCTATATTTCACCAAGCTAAGCCAACACCTAAAATAGGTTTATTAATAAATGAGATGGTGCACATCATATCCTTTTTTGGCGCATTTACATACGTGAAACTAAAAAACTATCCAATGTCCGTTTTTTACTCAGACAACACATAACATTTTCTCTTTTTTTAAAAAAAACTTGAAATCGCGATCATAATGCATCTATTGGATGGAGCATCTTGAGACTCATACAAGGCGGTAGACAAACCATAAACAACTTACAGTAGCAAAAAATGTCATCACTGCAACATTCACTTTACATAAGGCGACCGACATAGTGAGCTTTCTGATACTCCATCTGAAGCTGAGGCCATTGGGCATAAAATTGATCTGCCAAGTGTAATTTGTAAAGCAGCAAACCACTTAAAGAGAGTCTCTTAACTCTTGCAATGCTCTCGATGTAAAAGATAGATGACCATCTAACACCAACTACCTACAGCACGCATGGTGCAGAAAATCATTAATTTATCAGAAAAAAACAAACAAAAGGATAGATAAAAAAAGAAATTTTGCGTTTTTTATTCTAATGGTGCATGTCTCAGTCCGTTCAAATAAAGACCTAGAATACTGGGATAGTTTGAAAACAATACAAACCTTGAAGATGAATGCAACAAGACAGATAGGAATGCAGGTCCCAGGTCCATTGCAGATAATCTGGAGAAATATAACATCACTTTGAGAAAATAAATGATGCAATCAGGCATAACATTTTAGAAGATTTACATACATGCCACCCAATTCCTGTGTATTTATATACCTAACACCTAAACATTTAATATTTACATGCATGCCACCTTACCTATGCATGAAAAGGTGTATTTCAGTTTTTTCTAAGTTAAATTGGTGGTATTTTTTATGTGATATGAATGATTTGGGTTTTATAAATATACAACAACAATGACAAGCCTTTATGCCACTAAGTGGGGTTGGCCACATCTTTTTAAACTGCATTGTTTCCTTCATAAATGTAAAAGAAAAATTTTAAGTGTTTGATATGTACATACATAGGAATTGGGTGGTATGTGTAAATGACCCAATATATTTTCAGAAGTTCAACATCAACAGTAGGATGCCATACTACTTCAGGCCTGAATTGCAGCATCAGCCACAAAGCGTGCAATATTGCGACCAAAGTTGTGTAAATAGAGGTCAAATACGACTGACCCACTTCTCTGCTACGATAAATTTGCTTAAAATATGCAACCTCTTTCATGTTTTTATTACTGCTGATCTGCAAAGACATGTTTTCAATATTTTTCTTAGGCCAATCATACTTTAATTGAATTTTTTAATAATTAACAAAAAGATTATATCAATCCATACATATATACAATCAAACGCAACTAAACCGTTGATAATGTTCGCAGCAAAATAGTAAGTTCTCAATGTTGCAGTTAATGAATATGAGTGGATAAATTCAACAAATCCATCATTTATGTCAAAGCATGAAGATATGTGATTATCACATCACATATGGGATTGCATGACAGTCTAAAAGTCAGCTCACTTAATTGTAATTATTTGCAAATACAAGGCCTCTATTGTCCTTAAATAACAGAGATTTTTTTACAATTTTTATTCCAGCTGGCACTCTTAGTCAGATCATAAAGTGCTTAGAGTTAAGGAGTTATTTGGCTCCAAACACACCTAAATATTTAAGTAAGATTTAGTGAAACTTATTAATCAAATTGTAGTAAATCCTAGAGGCATAAAATCCTAAGAAAAATTTACTACATGTATCATAAAACAGGTTAAATTATAGTGAATTGTTTGATAGATATGTTCAATATTTAAAATTTAATGGAACAGAGTAATAGACATAGCGAAAAGTAGTGAGAACTCTTAAAATCTACATCCCAATATTTACTAAATCCTACATTTAGTCTAAAACGAGAAGTAAAAGGGTATTTAATAAGTTAAAAGGATTTAAATAGCTAAAAAATGATTGATAATGTGAGCCTAAATCTTTCCTGAACCTTGCAAGCAAACATACCCTAAATTCCCAAAAGTAACAAAACATAGCAAAAAACACAAAATAGCAAGAACTCAAGGCACTAATAAGGCCTTCAAGCTTAAGTTATTATGTCATACACGAGCATATAACGCAATTATCAATGAAAATATTTCGCTCAAATCTTAAAACAAAGTACTCTAATGCGTTGAAAAAAGACCCACCTCTCCTTTCTGAATCAGGGACTCCTCCAGAACCCTAGCCTTCTGAAGACTCATGTTATCTGTGCCAGCCGCAATGTAAATTCTAGGTACAAACCTCTCCTTCTCGAGTGCATTTACAATGCTAAGCATCTCCGCAGTATGCCCACCTTCAAACACATAGCTCAAGTTCCATCACAGATTCAATACGAGCTATCTTCAAGAAAAGAAAAAAAATAGATTTTTTTCTCCTTTTTTCACCTGAACCAAGAACAATTAGGGTGCTGACACGCTGCGACGAAGTCCTGAGAGGTCTGCCACTCCAGTACAGCACATACGAGAGTCGAATCAGGACTATTGATACTATAAATCCGATAAGAATTGCGCCACAATTTTGAAAATGAAATTCTTCCATGGATGAACAATATCCAATCGGTGGATAAGCCAGAGAAGATCAACTAATAAATCGATTTGGACGCGAGATGGAGGGCGGATCAGAAAAATAAGGTTAAGTCAGATACCGGTGATGGGGCCTCCGTCGATTAGGAGCCGAAAAGAAGAACGGAAAATGATTCGGCGATGTACGACAGCTGAAATATGAGGCTACGGCGACGGATTTAGTAGATCAGGGGCGCTTCGTGCGAAAAGATAGATGTAGATGTGCAGCTACCTTCCTCCTCCATGGTTTCGTATAGGAGCAGAACGGAAGGAGGAGAAAGATGGGAGTTTCGCGTTTCTGTAGGCCGCCACGGTGATCCGTCGTCGAAAAGTCGACCTTTTTTAGCTTAATTTACATCGCCACTGCAAATTCCAAGCAATCATCCTATGTTAGCTTAATCAGTTTCTCCGACTAAAGAATTACTTTATATGACGAGCGGTTGATTCCCCGAACTTGCTCTGTTACATAAAAAAAAAATTTGAGTTGTATCATGATAATATAATTGTGATTCTCTGATGACATTTTAGCGTTATTTCGATATTATTTTAGATGTATATTAGTGGTTCTATAGTTGTATTATGGTGATATATTTATTGTATTCTGGTTGCATTGACATTATATTCTGTTGATATTATACTTGCATTCTATCGGTATTCTTGTGATTTTTTTATGATATTCTAGTAGTATTATGGTTGCATTATGATAATAATTTGGTAATATTCTTGTAGTTTTTTTGTGAGTATCTTGTGATATTCTTGTGGTATCTTATGATATTCTTGTAGTATTTTGGTGTTATTCTAGTGATATTCTGAAAATATAATAACGATATATTTGTGATAATCTAGTTGTATTATGATGATATTTTTGTGGTATTCTGGTGATATTTTAGTGGTGTTATAATTCTAATATGATAATATTTTGGAGGCATTCTTGAGGTATTCTGGTGATATTCTTATGATTTTATTGTAGTATTTTGGTAGTTATATTTTGTTATTCTAATGGAATTTTCATGGTTTACTTGTATATATTGGTGGCATTCTGACGGTAATATTCTAGTCAATATTCACAATAAAATTATATAACCGCATTTCAAACTTTTATTCAATTGTTCTGTGACAATGGTAGGCGCAGACATGTGAATTTACATTTATTTAGTAATTCAAACGAGTGATATTTTCTTAAATATATAAATTTTAGTTACTGGATAATTATTCATCTTTAATTTATGCAATCACTCAAGATACTAAATTTAAAATATGTTAAACATTTTTAAAATAGTTAAGGTCACTATCTTTTTTATTTTCTGGGAAAAGTTGAGACCAAAGAGCAACATATAGAATTCAAACTCACGGCCTTAAAGTAAAATATTCAAACCCTCAACCATTACGTTCCGAGTAAGTGCCCATGATAAGATCACTCTTTCATATTGCTAAAGAAAGTGAAGCTAACAAAGCATCAATGTGCGGTACCACCTAAATAAAGAATATAAAAAGATTCATGATACTAAGAAAAGCCTTAAAAAAATTTTGAATTGAGATGCATATTCATAAATCAGCTCAAAATTTATTAATTCGTTTTTAAGTTTAATTGAAAGCCAAATAAATCCAAATGAGATTTAATTTTGGCACAAAGTTATCAGCCTTCAAATTTTACATATATACCATACAACTTTTTTGCATTTACATATCTAACATCCAATAACTAAATTTTACATACAAAGTAATTAAATTTTTAAAATTACATGAATATTATCATAATTACTAACTTTTAAAAGATATATATAATTTTATGACATCAAAATGTTATAAATGTAAATATCAAATTTCAGGTTTAATATATATGAATACATAAGAGCTGTGTGGAATGTATGTAAAATTTTTATAAATATTTCAAAAATACAAATAAAATTATCATGATTTTAAAAAAATTAGATAGAATATTCATTACTTAAATTAAGGAAATTTGCACATATAACACTTTATTCCATGTATTTACATATCTAAAAACTAAACTTTAATTTTTACATATATGCCATCTTAAATGTGTATTTCAACTATTTTTAAAATTAAAATAATGATATATTTAGTGTAATACCAAAGATTTATGTGGTATAAATGTAAGAAGTAAAGTTTAGAGGTTAAACTAAGGGTTACTTATTTGGTGCCGTGACGTTTTGAAAATGCATTTGACCTGTTTGGGTAAACTGTGTTTGACAACTTATGCGTTCTAAAAATGCTGAAAACAACGTTTTTCACACCGCACTTGTCTAGGTGCGGTGACAGCTTTCTGGCTTAGGTATGAATTTTCCAAAAAAAAATAAAAATTTATAATAGCTACCGCGCCGAGTTTATCAGCAGATTATTCGATAAGCTGCAGACTCTAAATAAGACATAGGTGGCATGTATGTAAATTCCATTTTTATTATTTTAAAAATAGCATTTAAAATAATAAATAAAATTTACGAGTGGATTAATTTTTATAGTCAATAAATTTAAAAAATACCGGCCGATGTTGCGAGGGAAACCCTAAACATGAAAGGATAAGAGCGACCTTGTGAGGAGGAGAACTAGAGGGCAAGCTATTGCGCTGGATCTCTACCTCAACCTCCGAAAGGTATGCCCTTTGATGACTGCTTCTAAACTGTTTCTTTTGGATTTAGCTTAATTTACATCGCCATTCTGCGAATTCGAAGCAATCATCCTTTGCTAGCTTAATCAGTCTTTCTCCGACTAAAGAATTACTTTATAGGGCGAGCGGTTGATTCCACTACTTAACATTTCTCTGTAGCAAACCCGTTGCTGTAATTTACTCTGTTGTTTTGTTGCCATTTCAACCGCTTTTAAGTTTCCTAATTTAATAACAATGAAAACTCAATGAAGAATTCGGGCTCCTGATCACTTAGTGATCAGCAAAATAATAATGTTGGAGACTTATTTTGTAAAATGTTCAGATTTTATTTACATTGTTTGCTGAATCAGTTGAATGTTGAATTCTGATAATTGTTTAATTTATGGCTATAAAGAGCATTTATTATCTGTTATCAATTCTTACTGAGACCCCTGAGAAAGAGAAAGCTCCTTGAAACATGGATAGAAGTTGTATTAAAATTTTTATGAAAATGTATTTAATATATCAAACAACACAGCAAAACGGGAATTGAGGATTCATAAAGTCAAACCAAATGGTTGGGATAAGGATAATATTGTTGATTATGGTTCAAATTGAGAGACCCAATCCCGTTTACTTTTTTTTTTATAATTCTACAAAGGATATAAACTGATTTGATGGTGTGCTTTTTAGTTTTTACTAATATATATATATATATATATATATATATATATATATATATATATATATATATATATATATATATATATACATATATATATATATATATATATATATATATAGATATACACACACAGACACACACACAGACACACACACAAACACGCAACACACACATCTCCGTGTGTGTCTAATATGAAAAATTTAGGTACATACCACACAATTTTATGTATTTACATATCTAACGGCCAAAATTTGATATTTATACATATAGCACATTAGCATCATAAATCTATGCATGAAAAAGTGTAGTTCACTTTTAAAAGGATAGTTATAGTGAAATTTTTTATGTGATGTTAAAGATTTGAGTAGTATGTATGTAAATATTAGTGTTTAGGTGTTAGATATATGAATATATAAAAATTATGTGCTTTGTATGTGAATGCCATTTAAAATATAGAGTAATGAATTCCGTTTACCGAGCTTTTCTGAGATTGGGAATGTTATTGTTATTTTTTTTTTTGCCACCGAAACACTTGGTCCATTTGTGCATGAATTGTGCATTACTGATATTTATCTACATTACAACATTTAGACTATGATCATGTTTATAGGCCGGCTTATATACTTAATACCAGAAGGTTTAGAAGCTATTGCACACACTTTAATGCATAAAATTTTAATGTGCTTGCAGTATATCAGACATTATGGTTGCTTCCTTCTCATTAATGGAGAATTCTTACTGGTGCTCTTCAGCACAATTCGAAAAGAAGAAGGCGAAACACCCCAGTAATCTCCAGCCTTATGATATGCCCCCTTTATATTTTAGAAAAGAAAATTGGGTCGGGATATGCAGAATCATATTTGATCAAAGGAATATTTATATATATACATCTCAATTACATATCTAACACCTAAAAATTTAATCTTTACATGTATGCTAACTTGTCTATGCATGAAAGTGCATATTTCACTTTTTAAGAGTTATAATAGTGGTATTTTTTATGTGATACAAAACATTTAGTTGGTAGAAATGTAAAAATGTAGTTTTTAGGTGTTAGATACGTAAAAACATAGGAATCGGGTGGTTGGTACATAAATGCCTCTTGATCAAAATGTGTTTTATAACCATTAAATTTTTCGTGAGAAAACTACAATAAGAATTTTTATTGAGTGGTCATTGACCGCAAAATCCATTATAATAATCAAATTTGAATGAGGGTATCCTGACTTAAAATTTCTCCATATTTTAATTTCTTTATCACCATTATTAAACTATCCTTAATCATCTCATTTAAAATGCAAGCAGAGGAATCACTGACGAGGAGTCCTTCCATCTCAGCATTTCAGGAAGGTTTACTTTGTAGACGTTTAATGGTTCTAGGCAGCGGCTTTTCATTGGTTTCAATTTCTTCTTTGCCATTAAAAGCTGAAGAGAAAAGTGGAAAGGAAGAAGAGGGTGATAATGGGGTTATAGGTGCAATTACATCTTTGTTTGATCCTAACGAGAAAACAAAGAGTGGAAAAGTGCTACCGAAGGCTTACGTGAAGGCTGTGAGAGAAGTAGTGAAAACTCTGAAACAGTCGCTTGAGGAAGACGATAAGAATGTTGCTAAATTTAGGAGAGCTGCTGATGCTGCAAAGGAAGCTATCCGAGAATATTTGACTGGTTGGCAAGGGAAGAAAGTGGTTGTTACTGAGGTATTTTTCTATCACATGTCTTATGAATTTATATAGAACGAATATATATTTATATATATATATATATATATATATCTTTATTAGAAATGTTGTTCTATTTTGGAAAAAAAATATTTTTCAGAGAAAAAAAATTTCTCAGAATATGCAGAGATAATCTTTAAAACAATTTTTTTTTCCATTTTTTAGGGCCTCAATATCGTTGCTTCATTTATTTTGATAGAAAGGAGAAATTTGAAACAAATATATTTTTAAATGTCTATGTATAAGAAAAAAATATAATTACGAAAGTTAATTGAAAAAAATATATTAAATAATGAAGAAATATAATAGTAATAAATAATGTATGTTCCTTTTATAAATAATTATTATATATGATTATTTAAATTTGATAGCATGTTTTTATCTTTTTAATACCTTTTTATTCTTCTTAGTTTGAGTCTCCCACCATTCATGAAAAATGTGATTGAAACACAGCAAATGAGCTGTAATAAGCCTCCAATCTTAGTTTTACAGTGATGTTGAGTAACATGACATTGTGGAATGTGAGGGTGGAGAGAGAGACAGAGTGGGTGATATAATATTTACTACCATAATAAACTCATTGATTTATGGAGTTCTTCTTTAGAGTCTAAAACTTTGTTTGAGTAGATCTAAAGTTGAATACATAGAATGTAATTTTAGTAGTAGTAGATCTAGTGGCAGAGTTGTAATAATGGGCGATCAAATATTTTAGATATTTCAACTCTATTGTTCAAAGTGATGGTGGTATAGATGGGGATGTTTTTAGTAGAATTCAAATTGAATGGTTGAATTGTTGGAATGCATTGGGTCTATTTTGTGATAAATAAGTAATGCTTAGACTTAAAGGAAAATTTTATTAGATGGTGGTGAGACTTGCAATGCTTTGTGGCGCAGATTGTTGGCCTATAAAAGTGAAGCATAAAACTAAGTTAAATATTACTGTGGTGAGAATGGTTGGGTGGATGCATGGCTTTACACGTAGAGACAGAATGCTAAACTAATATATCCATGAAAGGGTTAGCATAGCTCCAATGGCAGAAAAGATTAGAGAGAGTCGTTTTAGATTGTTTGGTCACATTAAACGTCGACCATCTGATGATCCTGTTAGGAAAGTAGATGTTTTAGTTTTGACTTATGTTAAGAAAGGCAAAGGTAGACATGAAAAGACCTCGACATGTTGTATAAAAAATGATCTTAATTTGTTAGAATTAAATGAAAATATGACACTCAATAGGACACAATGGAGAAAAATGATTCATGTAGCAGACCACTTAGTGGGATAAAAGCTTTTTGTTGTTGTTATTGTAATGATAAACTCTTTGCTTTGATTGGGAATTAAAGCTTAATCCGACAACATGATATTAAAAAATTTATGTATATTATGTACCTTATTGGATGTAGAGATCTTCACATACATATTAGAGAGTACCTTCATGATGCCTGTTATTATTATCTCATTGAGGATCTTGATGGCAATTGGCAATGGTCATGCTAAATGATAGGCGAATGAACCCTAGTGCTTGTCTGTCCATTAACGCTTACTCCTCTTGGTCGACTGATTGCATCTTTACTCATTTTAATAATTGATAGATTTTTCTTTGATACAACTATTCTTTTTTCTGCATCTTTCACAACTTGCTGTAAAGACTTCAAGGACAATACACAAATTTAAGTGATTTAGTGAGAGATTAGGTATTTTATTAAAGCTTCAAAGGAGATACATAGAGAGAAGTTCTAATTTATATTAATAAAGAGAAAGTTATCCTTTGTCTATGTCGATGGCTGAGATGGAAGAGGAGTACTTATTGTAAAAAACAAAGGCTAAACATTGAGAACAAATGTTGATGTTGCTTCTTTTTTTCTTTCCATGATTTTGATATGCTTGCTTCTTATATGGGTCTATACAATACATAGTTTAACTTCAACATGAATAATCAACACCATTGATAATTTTTAGTCCGTTGACATTATTCTAGGGCTACTAGAAGATGTTTTGGAAAGCTTTTAGCGAGACAGTAGTTGTGGAATAGCGATGAAGTGAAATTAGGGTATATCAACGACGTTTGGAAGGGCGCATGACATGAAACCTGCTGTTGGACAATAGGTTGGTGGAGTTTAGTGGTTGTCGGACTGAAAACAACAGTTGAACGACAAAATGATAAGGTGTCAACAGTGAGAGGGTCCACCACCCGTTTCTAAGCAATATATAGATACAAAACTTGCAAAAGGAAGATGATACAACATTCCTTAGAGTAGAAGTCAGATAATATAATCTCGAAATATACCAAAACAAAACTAACGTCCCCAAAAATATAAAAAACACATAAATTTGTTTCCAATAAAAAATAACCTAATATGAAGAAAAAATGGTATAAAACAAAAATGAAAAAAATACACTGAAATAATACAAAATCTGGCGACTCTAGCAACAACCATGCAACCCACGATCGCTTAGTTTCTTTTGTAATACACAAAATCCATATATATCAAGAGAATTCTGTTTCTACGATCTTAAGGGCACGAGCTGCTCTCGCATCATTCTCTCTAGTTTGGAGAGACTTTTTATTTTTATCTGGAAACATCTGGATCTCACAACCTAATGCATTTTCCCTATAAAATGCCAATAGAGATTTCCAAATTAACGGTTCGCCACTCTTATCTGGCCATTTGCCTGTGAGTGCGTTGTTAAACTAATCTGGAATTCCATAGGTTTTTTCTAGAAATATCCCAAAAATATTTCATCAATGTTTAAAGTGTTGACACACTAGACTACTATCAATAGTGGCAACTTAGAGAGTAAAGAGAAGGTTAAAGAATCCTAAAACCTCTAGTGAGGGTTGCACTGCCTCAGATATCGACTTTCACGTGAAATTATCTTCTAGCATTATCAAGGCTAGTTTTAATGACACAACTCTCATAGCTTGTAGAAATATGGCATGGGCCACTAAAGTTCCTGAATTTGTTTGAATACCCATCACTATTGACTACTTCAAAGGCAAAAGTACAATACGCTAACCGTCTTTATAAATGCGTAGGTGCTTTCGTAGTCATCATGAAGTGTAGACTTGCACAACCAGCTCAAAAGAATGTGACATGCTTTCATACATGACATCACACAAAACTTAATCTTGTAGCTTCTTGTCAAAGTTTTGAGAAAAAAATAGACTGAAATCTGAATAGGTTCGATGTCTTTTCCCTTTGCTTTCATTCCCATTAAATAATAATCTTACAATCTATTTTAGGTACAAAATATTCTGCAGAATCTATTTTAGGTAACCTAATAATACATATTCATAATCTAAATATTCAGCTAAAAGAGAAATAAATTAGAATAAAAATATTAAAAATAAGGAAGTTTCTAATTATATAGAACTCTTAATTTAGCTATCTGATTTACATTCTTCCTGATTGACATCCCCCCTCAAATTTATATTGACTGATCAGGAAGCATCAATTTGCCAACAAGAAGCTGATAATATTGTCGGGACAAAAAATCTTCAAGCTGTCGAAACCGAGAGTGTCATAGCCTGAGCTTACCGAAGCCTGAGAATGTCGAAGCACTGAAAGTGCCGAGGCCTGAGAGTGTTGAAGCCCGAGAGAACGAAGCCTGAGAGTGCCAAAGCTTAAGATTGTCGAAGAAACTGATAACATTGTCACGACGAAAAATCCTCAGTGCCGAAGCCTACAATTCTTGAGTGCGACGAAGAAGCCGAAGTCGAAGCGGACGAAGCCAAAGCAGAAGAAGCAGTCGAAGAAGCCGCAGAAGCATCAATGGCTAGCGAAGGAGATCCGAAGTAGACGAAGCAAACGAGATTGCAATTTGCGGATGAGACTTGAATCACAGACGAGATAACAAATGGACAAGATCTCAAATTGCAGCTGGAATCAAACGTGTGAGACGGAATCAGACGCAGGAGATGGACTAAGGCGAATCGAAAGCAGATGAAGCAATCTCAACGAGCGAAAATCCTTAGATGGGTGAATCAAGACAAAGAAATAGTTCATCTCTTCCCGCAAGAAGGCCGGTGGGAAGAGAGCCTTGACGGTCCTCCAATAACTACCGGTGGTTATGGCAAAATTTTGGCTCTGATTCCATGTCAAAATTTTGAGAAAAATAGACTGAAATTTGAATAGGCTCGATGTCTTTTCTCTTCGCTTTCATTCTATTAAATAATAATCTTACAACTATTTTAGGTACAAAATATTCTACATAATCTATTTTAGATAACCTAATAATACATATTCTTAATCTAAATATTCAACTAAAAGTGAAATAAATAAGAATAAAGATATTTGGAATAAGGAAGCTTCTAATTATAGAAAACTCTTAATTTAGCTGTATGATTTCCATCCTTCCTGATTGACACTTCTCCCATAGAAAATTCGAGGAGACATCTTTTTTCAACTATGATCTGATTCCCCTTCTTCAATCAAGATAGAGAATAATGTTGTGTACATTTTTGTGTAACCATATTCAACTTGTCAATTATTTGAGTTGGTTTTACATTTTCACAAATATGACCATCTATAATGAGGTTGCACACATTTTCTTTCACGGTGTAACAAGTACGGAAGATAGTGTGACAAAGCCATTATTGCTCTCATAAGTTCATTCTGAAGAACCCGTTGAATTACTCATATATCGGCCTCATCGAATGGAAGCTAGTACTCCTCATTTGCATTCTCACATTCTTCGTTCTCTTATGCTTCGTCTATGCTTTTCACTGCTCTTTACTCAATGAAAGATATCGCCCATATTATAAATTTTTGTGATAGCTTTAATTTAACACTTTATAATAGCCTCTATTTATGTTTTTAGGGAAGCCTACATCTAGTACTTCATGATAGCCATTACTTGGAACTTTTATGTGATTGTGGAGAGAGTTTATTTTCAAAAACTGAAAAAATTGACTCCACACACAGCTCGTCCCAAATTCTCCCATGCTTCTAACATAACCTCTTTTTTCTTGTGATAGCTTATTCTATTTCTGTCATGCAATGTGCTTCTTGTCCTGTGGCTTCACTTAAAATCATTCAACAAAAACTCATATGATGAAATGACTTGTTTTGTGAAATCTGTTTTGAGTGTATTTTTATTTATTTATTTATGGGAAATTTATATGCATATCATCCAATTCTTATGTATTTACATATCTAACAACTATAATTTACTTTTTATATCTATACTACTCAAATCTTTAATATCAAATAAAAAATATCACCATCTTTAGAAGTGAACTACGTCTTGTCATGCTCTAGATATGTGCTATGCATGCAAAAAAAATTGAAGTTTATTTATTAAGATATGCAAATACATAGGAATTGAGTGGATATGTATGTAAATTTTCCTTCTTGTATTTTTATATTTCAGGAATCATATGCTGCACTGGAAAAGGCCATAAGATCACTGGCGAGCTTCTACTCGAAGGCTGGCCCTTTTGCTCCTCTTTCTGATGAGGTGAAGTCGAACATTTTGCAGTATTTGAATACCGCTGATGCTAACATATGAGGAATTGAACATGAGGATGTATATTTGATGGATACTTATAAAAAGGGGGCATTTACATACATACCACTCAATTCCTATGTATTTGCATATTTAACAATTAAATTTTATTTTTTATATTTATACCATCCAAAAATTTCATCTTATAAAAAATATCTATTTCAAGTTTTAAAAAGTGAAATACACATTAACATGTTAGTTGATATATATGTATGTATAATTTTTTTTTTGTTTATTTATTGTTGTTTAGGTGCTAGATAGATAAATGCTTGAGTGATATCTATGTAAAGCTTAATTAAAAATTTTATATATTTGTTAAAAAAAAAGAATGAAAGATTGTTCATGAACTTTTTTTTTAAAAAAAATTTCATTGTTGAACTTGGGTTTTTCATTTGAGGCATGCTAAGGATTGGAGTGATAAGAACCTAAAAACAGAGCAGTACTTAAGAGGATATTGTTGCTGCCTTCTTGAGGCTAACCACCACTCGTCGTTGGGGGTAACCTTGTAGTCATATTATTGCGGCTTTCAAGCCTCTGTGGCCAATTGACGCTATTGCAGTCTTAACTGCGGACTTTATGGCTAATTGATGCTATTACAATACCAACTATGATATATGTTGCCAATTAACGTTATTATAGTAACTAGCTATGATCTATGTAACTAACTACGACCTATTTCACTGACTATAACCCACGTGACTACCTGTTATTACAACTCCAACTAATATCTTTGTGGCCAACTACCATTATTATTGCAAATATCAAATATCACATATGTGCTCAATTGATACTTTTACATCTTCCAACTACACTATATGTAGTCAATTATCATTATTGTAACCACCGTCAACACCCTTTGTTGCCAACTATTGTTATTACAATCGAAAGCTACATATCTTGTTATCTAATTATGGCTTTTATTTTTAAAATATTAGTGTATATCTATAATTATCTACTTTGTAATTTTATATTCTTTAATTCAGGAGAAGACTTGACCTATGTATTTACAATCACATAATTGATTACTTTGGTTAGACCAGACCCCATGATTTTTTTTTCTTTTCTTTTATATGTTGTTCCATGTAAAAACTCTTGATTTTTTTTTTCTTTCTTCCAACGTCAATTCGTTACATTGTCACTCTATCGCTATGAATCTTGCGCAAAACAATAATTAATGCATTTAATCATTTTTTCTATCTATACTTGAAACATTTGTAAATATAAAGAAATTTTGTGATGTATATATATATATATTACTTTTACAAAAGTATTAATTATAATTTTATAATACTAAAATATTTATAATCAATTTGAATGTCTAGACGAGAGAAATCCAACAAACTTAAGCTTTCTAAGTTATGATATCATTAAGAAACTCAAATCAACAAAGGCCTACTACGATTAAAATAGATCATCTTATCAGGTTAATGCGGAAGTTATTCATCTAAAGATTAAAATGCCCCTCTCATGAGCTACTGCAACTCCCTACTACGGTCATCATGATAAAATAACACAATGACATTCACCAACTATGACTTATGTCACCAACTATGACATATGTGGCTAACTGTTACTACGATTTCCAGCTTCAACCTTTGTGGCCAACCTAAACTAAACTTATGTTGCTAATTGTGACATATGTTGCTAACTTCTACCATAACATCCAACTGTGAACTCTATGACTAACTAATTATCTTATAATTATTAACTACAACATATGCGACCAATTACTTCCTGTGGGGCTAAGTGCTATTGCGGCTACAAATTATGACCTATGTCACCAACTAAAACTTATGTTGCTAACTGTTACTACAACTTTCAATCATAGTCTTTATGTTCAATTGACGCTATTGTTGTCTCCAACAACGACTTTCTTGACCAACTGACGCTATTGCAGTCTCCAATTACACCTTCCGTGACAACTAACATTACTGTGATCGCTAAAAATACATGTCACCAACCACCATGTCACTAATTATAATATATGTCATAAAGTATTATTACAACTCTAATTACAACTTATGTGACCAACTGACACTAATATAAATACTAACTATAATTTATGTAACCAACTACTGTGACATTTTCCAATTGCAATATCTGTAGCCAACTACAACCATTACAGTCACAGCCTATGATCATTGTGACCAATTAATATTCTTAGAATTGAATTTTCCAATTGCAATCTATGTAGCCAACTACAACTATTGCAGCCACAGTCTACGATCTTTGTGAATTATTATTATTATTACAATCAAAAGCTACATATGTTATAGCCTAATTATGACCATGATTGTTAACTAATATTGTATATTTGATTATCTACTATGTAATTTCATATTTTCTCTAACGCAGGATTAAAATAAAGTTATTTACTTACAATTATATAGTTGATTATTTTGATTGAGCAAAGGCCCGTGATAGTTTTCTTTTATAGTAATTTTTCATGTAAAAACTCTTTTTTTCCCCTTTTAACGCCAATAATGCGTTAAATTATGACTCTATTGTTGAATCTTTCGATGCATAAAGATATTTAATGCATTTAATCATTTTTTGTTCAATGTGTAACTGAAACATTTGAAAAGTAAAGAGTAAAAGATTGAAACTTAGCTATTAGACATGTAAATACATAAAAATCTTTATTTTAACTTATACAACTTTATTTATACCTAGACTTCATAAGATTATCATAACTTATAAGCTAAAGGAAAACATTATATGATATTTATATTTAGTCTAAACAGCCATCGAATATCATTAATTATTCAAATGTCCACTCTCACAAAAACTAAGCCGTAAATATGCCTTCCTCCCAACTACCGCAAAACATATAAAACTAGTGCAAAACATACATAACTACTATAGCTCAAAACATTTCCTACTTCGTCTTCAGATAAAATAGTCATTGAATTAAGCACCATTCGTCTTCTCGTTGAGTCGAGCCGCCGCCGTGATCGAATCTGCTACACCGCCCGCCACCGTACTCAAATCATCTCTGTTCCTCATCTCCGCTCCCACCACCTTTTCTGCATCCTCCCTCGTCACCTCTTTATCCGTCCCCAGCTTCTCCGTTGCGTTCTGTAGCCACCACAACACATAAAAATTTAAAGAAAAAACTAGACATGATGCAGTGAAAACGCTTCAAAGACTTACATGAAGCACATCTCCAACAGTAATTTTATCCTCCTCCCTCGCAATCTTAGAATTTATCTCCGCCGCCGATTGCGCCGCCGCCGCCACTCCATGTGGTGCCGTCATTTTGATCGCCCTCACCTCGGCGGCCTGTATTGCCGCCGCATCACTCTGCTCCACCGGCTTGTCACCCTGTGAAAGCGCCGCTGCCTCCAGCGCCTCGCCTATAGTTATCTTTTCATTGTCCCCTGTCCCGACCACGGTCTCTGTTCGGTTTCCAGTTTAGATATAATTCTCGTCAAAATGTCATTTTGGAGTGATCGGAATTACCTATAGTTATCTTTTCCTCATCTGTCTGATCTGACTTTGGCACGGCGAACCTGACGATGGTCTGGCCGGCGACTCTCTCGCTGACTATACAGCTGCCGCCGGGAATCTCTGTTTCGGTGACGGTGACTCCTTGGACGGCAGGGTCGGCGGTGAAATCGCCATGGGCGACATGGCCGGAGAGCTCATTGATGGTGGCGGCGGACTGCATGACGGAGGCGGCGCCGCCTTTGTGGGTCTTGCCGGTGAGCAGGGTCTCGGCGGTCTGCATCAAGGCGGCGTCGCGGGGTCGGATGGGTTCTCCGGCGAGGTCACCTTGGACGGGGAACAGGTCGCCGTATTTGATGGGCTCTTCGCGATAATCGGAGGGGCTGCGGGGCTGCTGATTCTGGCTCATGGTGGGAGTAAATAGAGCTCCGGCGATCTGGATTGGTGTTTGTGGGATGAGGAATGCGGTGTGGTTTATTTAAGGCGGGGAAGGTGAGGTGAGGTTTAACACGTGGGATTGTGATGACACGTGGTGATTTTTGGTTTGTTTTGAGCGACAGATGGCAGTGTAGAAGTTTGATTGAGGTATTGCGTGTCATTTTTAATGGATTTTTTTTTTTAGGACCGATATTTTTTTTGTTTTACAGCTCATATATTCACAACCACAACTTTTTATTATTATTATTTTTTGTTTTATGCAAAAATTTTATGATGAGGATGTTTTTGAAAATGAGATAAAGAGAGCAATATCTTCCTAAGACTTAAATATTATTTTTCGGCGTATATTTATCTGATGTAATATTATTTGTTCGTGACATTCTTCTCTACTCAATCACGTGACACTCTCGTCACGAATCAGTTCCAATGCGGGTCTCACTGGACCATGGAGGGTCCACACACCTGACATACAATAATCTGCTATGATACTACTTGTCATCTCTCAAAAGAGCTCTTTAGGGTGGTGGGCAGCCCAAGACTTAAATACTGCTTTTCGGTCCTACACGTAGCCGATGTGAGACTTTTTGTCCGTGACATGTAGCTCAATTACATCATAGTATTTATTTTGTTGTTTGGGCGTCTGAATAATACAACTAATGTGTTTTCATTAAAAAAAAAAAGTGATTTTTTAAAGAAATTAGATGGTATGTAAGTAAATCTTAGAAAACGGTGCATTTAAATTCATGGCGCTCAATTCCTATGCATGTTTTACCTCTCTAGCACCTGAATATCATAATATGAGCTAGAATTTTCAAATCACATAAAAATATCCCTTTTTTTTTCTTTTAAAAAGTGAAGTGCACAATTTTCATATACAAGGAAGATTACAAATATAGAAAATTAAAATTTAGATGATGGGTATTGATATGCCACCAATAAGTATCCATAATTTGATAGACACATGATAAGAATCTCGAGGCAAATTTTCATCAAGAAATATTCATAATTTGATTAAAAGTCATTTAAAGTTCTGATTTCAGCAAACTTATGATCAGATAGAGCAACTCGACAAGACAGACCCAACGATACCAAAATCTATCAAATCTAAGTCAAATCAAGCTCAAATCAAGTCATTAAATTACATTTGAAAGTTTTTCGAACATAATTGGAATGTTAAAGAGCTTTTGAATATGACATGCTTTAGCTAAATTAAGTGTCTCGGCAAAAGAAATCTAATGAGTCATAGAACACTCAATTATGACATCATTAAAGAGTTAAATGTCCATCAATCATAAGAATCTCTCCAAGCCGTTCCATGAATAACTGTTTGAATTTTTTCCTTATTTGTAACCTGAATTCTATAAAACAGTTCCCCCTCGTGAAAGGGAATCTACACTTTGAGGCAAGAGAAGTCTAGGCTTGTAGAAGAGAGGGTTGCAGTCTTGCATCCTATGCAGCAGATCCAGCTAGCTCAGCTTGCTGCTACTGCGTCAGCCTGTCGCTACTTTTGGTCGTCACCGCATTCCACCGATTCCGGCAGTCATTGCATTTGACCGGCATCGGCCGCAACCACCTCGGGCCGCCACAGGTTCCGATCACCATCGTCTCCGGTCGACTTCGCTGCTTTTGGTCGCCACTGCTTCCGGCTACCCCCGCTTCGAGCAACCGCCACTTCGAGCAACCGCATGTTCCCTACTGCAGAGTAACAAGTCATACACACTGAAATTGTAACCCGAGAAACTGTAATCATTCCCCCCTGTGGGTCAATGCGTTGCAGTTCAAGCATCCGGACTGATGTATGAACGCGCGATCATGAATGATTTTTCGATGATAACATCCTCAAGATATAGAAAATTTGGATTAATGTAACAATTACATCAATAATCAAAGCAATAAATCACCAATAATCCCCACAGGAGCATCTGCAATCTCTAAATCTATGAAACCTAACATTATCCCTCACTATAATCTCCCTCCCAACAATCCCTGATACGAACTTGATTGCCTCATGGCAATCTCCACACACCCTCAGGTTCTTGTTGATCCGTATCGCCATCCCCTGAGGGATGCAGAGCAGACCAAAGGCCAGCGCCAGCTTCTCGCTGTGCTGATAAACCTCCGATTCCTTCTCTTCATCCTCCAGCTCGTAGAGAGCAAACCGAGTGTCGGGAGTGTAGCCGGCGGCAGCCATTCTCCGGCGGAGGTCCGCCAGCAGCGACTGTATCTCAGCATTCCTCTCATGCTTGGTGTCCTTCGCCTGAAACACATGAATCTCGTTCTTCCAGGTTATCCAGCTGCAGCCGGGCTCTTTCTTGATTCCCACATCCTTCATCTCCTTTCTTACCGATATGGATTCCTCCCACCTTCCAGCCGAGGCAAATATGTTAGAGAGCAGGACATGATTGCCGGAATCATGGGGATCAAGTTCAAACAGCTCCTCTGCTGCTATTCGGCCCAGCTTCTCCTTCCCATGAATCCTACAGGCATTAAGAAGCGCCCCCCATACTGACACAGATGGCTTCATCGGCATCTTCCTTATAATCTCATACGCCTTCTCCTCCATCCCCGCCCTTCCAAGCAAGTCCACAACACAGGCGTACAGCTCATTCCTCGGCTTTATTCCATATCTCTCCTCCATCTTCTCAAACAGCTCCATTCCTTCCTTCAATCTCCCTCCTCTCGCACAAGCCGACATCAGACTCACCAGAGTAACATAATTCGGCTCAACTCCACCTCCCCTACGCATTTCATCAAACACTCTGAGAGCCACAGAAGCATTCCCCTGTGCCGCGTACCCGCTGAGCATCGCATTCCACGTGACCAAGTTCCTCTCGGACATTCCATCGAATACTTGTTCCGCTTCCTCAATGCTCCCACACTTGCCATACATGTCGACTAAAGCGCTTCCGACGAAGATGTTTCCGTCGATGCAGGATCGGACGGCCACGGCGTGAAGCGACAGGCCGAGGTTGAGGCCAGAGAGACCAGAACAGGTGGTGAGAATGCTCGAGAGCATGAAATCAGTGGGGATGAAGCCTTTTGCTCTTGTTGCAAGGTAAAGATGGAAGGCCTCTTCTTCTTCGGCGTTCTGCGCGTGAACGACGATGATGGAGCACCATGAGACGTCGTTCTTGGTGCTCAAGCTATCAAAGACCTGCCTTGCTTCAGCCACGCAAGCGCATTTTCCATAGAAATCAACCAGTGCGTTTCCGACTGATACATTGGCGTCGAATCCGAATCTTATGATGAAGGAATGGAGCTGAGATCCGAGCCAGAAATACTCCAACGAGGCGCAAGCGTTCAAAAAGGCGCAGAAAGATACCTCATTGGGATTCTCAGCAGCCGATCGAAGGCGAATGAAGGCGCTCACAGCAGCTTCGGGAAAACCATCTAAAACCGCATTAGTCATAACTGCGTTCCAAGCGACTATAGTCTTGTGAGGCATTTCATCGAACAGGTGGCGGGCGTGGGAAATAAGACCCGTCTTGTGATACATATTGACGGCGGCGGAGATGACAAAGGCGTCGGAAATGAGGCCTGATTTAAGCGAAAAAGCATGGAGCTGGAGGGCGGTGAGGGGGCAGCGGAGGGAAGCGGCGGCTTTGAGGAGGGAAGGGAGGGTGAAGTCGTTGGGGCGAAGGGAGGAACGGAGGAGGAGGGGGAAGAGGTTGAGGGCGAGGAGAGGGCGGTTGTTTTGGGCAGCGCCGGAGATGAGAGCGGTGAAAGAGACGACGGAGGGGGAGGGGTCGAGGGAGAGGAGGAGGAAGGCGGGAGAAGGAAGGTCGAGCTTTGCGTACATGTTGATGAGGTGGTTGGAGAGGAAGGAAGGTACGGGAGGAGGGTAGAGGGATTTGATGATCTGGGCGTGGGTGGAACGGCCGAGGAGAAGGGATCGGGAGGAGACGGCGAGCTCGACAGCGCCGGCGAACGCCTGTGGGCCGGCGGCGAGAAGGGAAGCCATGGGGTCATGGCGCGGGAATGGCTGGGGAGGAGGGAGTGCTTCTCGAGCCAATGAAGTTAGGAGATAGTTAATATAAATGAATAATTCTTAATCGGTTTATTATTTAAGAATTAATCAACTTGATGAGTGCTAAAAAATTCACGGCGGCGTCAGAGTAACAAATTATTATCTTAAAATTATAGGAAAATTAAGCGCACACACACATAAAATAAAAAAAATGGTGATGACTCCAGAAGTTTTTACGTGGAAAACCCGTAAATGAAAAATTATGGGGTCCGACCCAGTTGCGGAAATCCACTATTGATTGATGATTACAAAAATCCCTTACCCCACTAACGGAAAAGTGTAACTATATTTTTCAGATTACAATGTCGACTGATGGTGTCTGGTTGGTAGTGATCGATTACGGTAGGTGGAGGTTGACGACGGTCGGTCGACGGTGGTCGTTGGCGATCGACGATAGTAGACGACGGTCGATGACGGAGGTCTGCGGTAGTTGACGACGATTGGTGGTCATGCTGACCTGCAGCTTCTCCTCAAGACCTCAGACTCTTTCTAGAATTTCTTCCCTCTCATGAGAGAATATAGTGTTCTGGGTGCAATTAATGCAGGAATGCGAATCATTTTGATCGGACGGTCCAGAGAGCTTCCCTCGATCATACGACGTTTAATGAACATTTGAGTGTCTTGATGATGTCAGAATTGAGTTTTGGGCTCGTTGAATTTGTTTTTTCGAGCACTCGATTTGAGTATAAACTTGTCATATTTAACAGCCGTTTGACTTTCCAAATGTATTCATAAATCTTCTAACTATGATTCAATGACTTAATCTAGGCTTGATTTGACTTGGATTGAGCTGGTTTTCATATTATTAGGTCTGTCTCATCAAATCGGTCAGTTTGACTATAAGTTGCTGAAATCGAAGATCTGGATGACTTTTTTTTATCAAGATTTGAATGTTTCTTTCTTAAAATATCATTTTGTGATTCGTGTCATGCCTCTAGCTTCATGTTGGATGATGAAAATTTGTTGATGGTGTATCACAGTATTGACTATGATTTATGTCAATATAGTCTGATTACTATTTAGATTATTAAGATATAAGCAAAATTAATTAGCTATTAATTATTTAGTAAATGTTGATGTGCTTAATTATTCATAATTAATTAAAAATGTTAGTAATTGCATTTTTCTCATTTAAAACAAACTGCATGGGGATTGTAGGAAGATAGAGTTTAAGAAGAATTGGAACCAGTTGGGTGGAATTGGGTTTGTATTGCGTAATATTTATCTCAAATGCACCATTCATAGCACTTAATCACAACAGACATTTATTTTGTTCATCTTCAATAACATAACATGGACTAATTTACTGGAAATAGGTATCTTAAGGAATCTGATATGCGCATCACTATAGATAGATTCTGATACTCTGCATATTAAGGAGCAAATAACTTATGGTGGAGATGCTCAAGCCAAAAATAGAAGACTGGACGAGTCTGTGATGTTATTGCATGAACATATTGCAAAATAGAGATTTCGTGGTTATCACATAAATATATAATCGCAAACAAGCATTGCATGAGTAAGGATAAGAGTTAGTTTTAGCTCGTGGACTAGTTTGTACTCTCGCAATTTGGTTGTAATTAGGGGTGTAAAAGAGCCGAACACGAGCGAGCCCAGGCTCAACTCGTGTTCGGCTCCTTTTTATTTCGAGCTCAAAAAGTGTGTTCGTGTTCGGCTTGTTTGCTTGGCGAGCCGAACAAGAGTTGTTCACGAACAAATACTCGTTTTGACAACCCTAATCATGCAGTCATCAGATGTTAAGGGTTATAACAAGATTTAAAAATTATTGTTTTTATTAAAACATCTTTTGAAGCTAATTTTATAATTTTTATTCTATTTTCTTAATTAATATTTTTAATTGATTATAATTCTTTGTAGCTTTGCTGTCGATTAATTTTTTTTAAAATATTAGTCATCAATATATATATATATATATATATATATATATATATATTAAGAGAACCTCACAAGCAAGAATGCAACGAGCATCCTACACATGAGGGAATATCATTAGAGCAAAATGAGAATTATAAGGATCTGACAAAAGGGAGACTCAAACAGTCATTCCTCTAAAAGAAAATCAAGAGAAGGATTCATAACTTTATACATATATATATATATATATATATATATATATATATATATATATATATATATATATATATATATATATATATA
>NEWO01000448.1:201924-274970 GCA_003013225.1 Phalaenopsis aphrodite | reverse complement strand
GGGAGGAGGGAGTGCTTCTCGAGCCAATGAAGTTGGAGATTAGTTAATATCTAATTGTTATTGTTAAAAACGAGCGAGCCTAGGCTCAATTAGTGTTTGGCTCATTTTTATTTCAAGCTTGAAAATGTGTTCGTGTTCGGCTTGTTTGCTTGGCGAGCCAAACAAGAGTTATTCACGAACAAAGACTCGTTTTGGTATGGATCGTGGCGTTTGGCAAAATAATTTTAACACTGTCATTATTTGGCCCCAAGCCCCAACTGCGAAAAATAGGGATTACATTAGGTAGTCGAAACTCAGCGTAAAATCATAACATGAATCTTTTAATGGAGAAAAAAGATTCATTTAGTATACCATACCTAGTGAGATATAGGCTTCTTATTTTTGTTGTTGTTGTTGTTGCTCAAAAACCTATAGTGAAAAAAATTGCATTTTAGAAATTGGTCCAAGTGTGTTGATTATTAGAAAGCTGCGGTCAAACTTTTTAGAATAACAATAAATAAAAATTGTAATAGCCAAATAATTTTTTGAACATCTTCTTTTACATCAATTTCAGATCTATTTTTCAAACAACTACAATAACACCAAACAAACCCTCAGTTTAATTGAGCGAAGCTGACTCAAGAACCAATTTTGTATTCCGCTTGACAAATGGCTCAACTTAAATTTAATGTTCAAGCTAAATTTGGCTAAACCATGGCTTGTTAACTCACATCCTACTCCTTTACAAGAACATTAATAAAAAATTGCACTTACAATATATTAAAGTTTAAAAATGTTAAATATATAATAATAATAATAATAATAATAAATAAATGGTTTAGTTTACCGCCTTGTCTCAAGTGATTTTTTCATATTCCTCACAAAATTATTTTATAGGAATTAATATTTTTCTTTTTTAAAAATAAATAAGTTAACTCATGAGTTGAATAATTTTGAGGCACAAGAATGAATTTCATTGATAAATCAAAACTCAAATCATCTACACCTCCTAGCTATAATGTTGCGCACGTTAGCGTCGGCGAGGGCATACTAATTGTGTTAACAACAATACATTTGCATAAAGAAGGTAATCAATCAATCATTCATTCAACAACACAGGATGAAAAATATCAAGCTAGCTGCTTCAGATATGTTTCTTCAACTGAGGTAGCATAATATAAAAAATGGGGAATTAAACCCATCACATATGCCAATATATATTCAAAGACTGATCAATCCATGTGCAAATTCGAATCTGCCCTTAAGGGCTGGGATTCAAACCCTCAACCCAAGAAAAAATTATTCTGTCCGACGACCACATGTTCTCTACATGCGGTAGCGAATGAAAAATTAACACGTGTAATGGTGGGCCCTCAGTGAAGAGAAATAAGCAGAATGTGTGACCCGACCCGAACTCCGCCCAATAACCGAAAAGTGTATATTTGGATTTATGGAATCCCGCCAAATCTAGCATTTTGACATTTTCGATCCCACAAAAGATTATTGGTGTCTTATGGATGTAGATTTTTTTTATTTTCTCATCTGTTAATATTCGACGAGTAGGGCAGAGTTCATATTCTGTGCCGACACCACATTAAATGGATTTCTCGTTCAACCAAGAAATGTTGATGGAATCTTAGAATGATGGTGATTAGCTTGGATCATTTCTGTGCCAACCGAAGAGTCTTACGTCAAAGCCGCAAGGCTTGCGCACATATATATATATATATATATATATATATATATATATATATATATATATATATACATACATACATATGCAAAGGAAAATTTACATACATGCCACTCAATTCCTATGTATGTATATATCTAATCTCACCTAAATTTCAATTTTTACATATGTACCAACTATATATACCACCTTCCCAATGCATGAAAAGTTGCATTTCACTTTTTAAGAGTAAAAAAAAAAGTTATTTTTAATGTGATAAGAAAGATTTTGTTGATATAAAAGTTAAAAAAAGAAATAAAAGCAAATTTTGATGTTAGATATGTAGATACATAAGAATTGTGCGGCATGCATGTAAATGTCCCAAAAAAAAGGGGCAGCTCCAGCACGTTAAAATAGCCATCCCATGAAATAACAACGTTCAGACCAAACCACATCATTGTCCCAAATAAATTAATCCAACAAATGGACCCAAAAGAAGCAAAATAGTAACCGAATACCAAAACAAAATATATGTGAAATTGAAGTGCATTAAATCCAAATTTAGAACCAAATGAAAGCAACAGAGGTGCAAATCACGCCAACATTCCATGAATCTACAAATTTTACTCCATAAGAAAAAAGTAAAAAGGGATACCACAAACATTGAATATTTACAAATTAATCGGCCAAGTGATTTTCTTGAACTGCCGAACCAATGCATTTCGTGTGTTGCGATCAAACTATTGAGAATTTGATTAAAATGAAAAATATGGGTTGAGTTTTACCATGAATTTTGATACTTAAGTGAGAATTTAAGAAATGGATGTAAGAGGATGGTTGATTTCTAAATAGCAAGTTTCGGGCGGTCTGTATGTAATTGGCTAATTGCCCCTGGTAAAAAATGCATAAATTACTCGAGATGATGCATACATTTACTGAATGTAGAATTTGGTTTAAAAGTTAAACACACTTCCCATCATCTACCACTGCCCTTCATAAAGTTATATTATATATTATCAATTGCAATCGAACCTTAAGCTCTGTTGTGCAATTTTAGTTGAGAGTACTCCTCAATCATTGATCTTGTTAATGAGGGCCTCAGAGAGTCCAAAGCGGTCTGGAAATGGCGATCATGAACAGTATCAGCAGTGATATCTTCCCTAAGAGCAGCCATGCCAGCTTCCCTGCACAGTCCTTGAAGATCTGCTCCGGTGAAGAGATCAGTCTTATCTGCAATCTGTGTAAGGTCTACGTCTGCTCCGAGATTCATCCGCCGTGTATGGATGCGCAGAATTTCACAGCGGCCATCTATGTCTGGCGGCGGTACATATAATACCTGACCAAGTGGACCGAATGGAGTTAGGACACATGGTTATATGAATCTAAGAAACATGCATATGAGAAAATGGTACTATATATCAAAACCAAAAATATAGAACCTAATCACACAAATTTGGTTGATTTGATTTACTTTCAAAATTATATTTTTTATTTTTAAAACCTCAATCTCTAGTTTTCGGTTGTAAAATTTGTTGTTGATATTATAATTTTTAATATTATAAGTGTTTTTGATATGTTTAAAAGAAAATTTTTGGAATGAAAAGAAAATAATAGAAATGATATCTCTTGAAGACTAAATTTTTGTTCGAAAAGGCTTAAATAGACATCTCAGAAAAATGGTAGAAATATTTTAGAAGCATTCATTGTGGCCATGACTTTGAGGTGAATAACAAAGAACGTAGAGTCATAATAAATTTAGTTATTACTAATCTTTTATTAAAAAAAAGAGATAAGCATATTATCAGTCATAAGGATGGATCTAATAAAATACAAATTGATTATTTTCTAATGAGAAAAATAAATCGTCGAGATTATAAAGTAATTCCAAAGTAAAAAATTTAAGTACCAACATTGATTATTGATTTTAAATTTTAAGATAAAGGGTAGGAATATGAAAAGTATAATGAAATATTATCATAGAATTAGGGGAGCACTTAAAAGACGAATAAAATTATTTTTATAAATAAACTTCAATATTTTAACATTTGAGATGTTCATAAAGAAACTAATATTATGCGAAAAAAATTTAACAAGTATTATTAAACAAGTTACACAAAAAAGAAAATAAAAAAAGAAATTCTTATAAATAAAAATAGTTGATGGGGAAATAAAAATGTGTAAGTAAAGATTTAAAAAAAAAAGTTATGTTATAAAAATCAATTTAGATAAAAAAAGCTTGAAAAATTGAAAAAAATATAAGATAAATCGTAAAGAGTCTAAGAGAACAATTTGTGATGCTAAAAATTATATTTTTAGCGATCTTTAAATTAAATTAAATACTAAAAAGGGTGAAATATATATATATATATATATAAACTAGCCAAACAAGGAGTTAAGAAAATAAAGTTCTGAGTGTACTAATAAAAAAAAATTCTTAGAGGAGGATGTTCAACATAGGTGGGTAAGATATTTTGATAAAATCTTCAAGATTGTGAAAATAAAATAAATTCTAGTGAATTTAAAAATACTAAATAATAACAAATCTTTTTACTTCTAATGTCACATTAGTAAAACAAAAGTTAAAGAAACTTTAAGAAAAGGAAGTGTTAAAAAGTAGAACTTAATGTTATTCCAATAGAAGAGTATAAATGTTTAGAAGATCTGAACGTCTCTTGGCTTACAAAATTTTTAATATTATTTTAAAACTAAAAAAAAACATCAGTTGAGAAGAGAGTATATTGATTTTTATTTCTAAAAATAAAAGGGATGCACATGAGTGTGCAAATTATTGAAGAATTAAATCAATGTGGCGTACATTAAAATTATGTGTGAGAGAGAGAGAGAGTAATTGAATATATGTTGCAACGTGATATAAAAAATTCTTAAAATCAATTTGAATTTATGTCGGACAAGTCTATCATGGAAAATATCATTTATTGAGAGCATTGATGACAAAGAACAGAGTAAATAAGGAGAATTTACATATGATTTTTGTTGATATAAAAAAAAACTTGTGATAAGATTCCAAGAATTTACATAAGATTTTTGTTGATATAAAAAAAGCTTATGAGATAAAAAAAGCTTATGATAAGATTCCAAGAAATTATTTTTGAGAGTTCTTAAAACAAAAGATGTTAATACTACTTCTATGCTTTATTTTATCTCCCTCCTATCTTGTCATTTCTTCTTCTTCTTCTTTTTCTTCTTCTTCTTATTATTATTTGCAATTGATTTGGTAGAATGAAATCAAATATCTAAAGCCAATCGTTCTCCATATGCAACACGAAGAACGCGGCCATGCATTCTTTCCTAACAAGAATAATATGAATCATTTGAAATGCACATTTCTAGCGGGCCTCAGTTCAACGTAAGTCTTGAGACGTACACCTCAATCTTTTTAAAATAATGGTAGTAAGAGTCAACAATATGCAAGGCAAGTAGTAGAAAAGTGAGAAGCAATACACTAGATAGCGAGAAAAGAAGAGCGCAAAACAGAAGTAACATGAGTGATGGAGCATAGGGTAGCAAAAGCTTGAAGACTATAGCAAACAACAACTCGAGATTGTAACATATAATGGAAGAGGCGATCACAGAGAAGCAATAAAGAACAATATAATGGATATTAGAAGCAACAAGTAACTTCCACGTCAATAGAGTTTTCAATTTGACAAATTTAGCATTTTGTATCGGCAAATTAATATGGGCAAAGTTGATGATTTTTCCATGTGTGATTAGTATCTTAGATCTATTATACAAACAAATAGAGATATCAATGAGAAAATAAATTCTAGAAATAAGACAGGATACTTAAAGAGGAAAATTCTTGAAGGTAATTATGTGAAAGAAGATATCATGGATATTTAACTGTAAATTCTATAAAATCACAATTACGACCATGAATGGATTTGAGTTTTAGGGTAGTAAAAAAGTCAATAGATATGTAAGTTGTGTATGAAAACAAGAGAAAACTAAGATGAATGTGTGACAAAAAAAATAATAATAATTATGTATATTAAAGGAATGGCTATCGTGATTTATTAAAGATAGGATACTTGATACTAGACCTAGGTGATTTAGACATGTGCAAAACAGACAAGAAGTACACCTATTTGGGGAATAGATAGAATTACTGTCAAATGATTAGAATAGAGAGGGGTGCACCTTAGGTAAAATGGATTAAGTTGTTCAAAATAATTTATGAAGAATGCGTTTAAAATCTCAAATAATACTTACAAAAATAAATAAATAATGAGGGTAAAGCCGATCTCAAAAAGATTTTGATAGGATAATCATGAAAATAATGAGTTTGAGCTGACAAGCCATACAAATTTGATATATCTATAAAATGGACTATAACAGTCTCTTTAAAGAAACATAAAACCAAATAGTTTAAGAAATAGTTCTGATGAATGATATAACTTTGTATTCAGTCAAATAGACAGAATTAAAATTGGTATGTTTTAATCAAGATAATTATCATATTATATCCTTTGAAACATTGAAAGAATTTTACCTTCTTCGAAAATTCTTTTTCCAAATTTTAAAACAATAAAATAATCACCAAAAACAATTAATGTCAATATGGTTATTCATTATAGATAAAATATCACATGATCAATAAATGCTATTGCTAAAAATATATTTTTACTCGATTGATTTAACCATTTCAACGGTCATAGTTTCTTGGTATCATAGACAAGGATAGATATAACTCTAATAAAGGTTTAGATTCATTAAATTTGGGTTTTAACTCTTACTCAACTATAGGGTGAAGAACATAAATATGCTCTAGCTTGAACTCAAATGCAAATAGTGCAGATTGGAATTTAACAATATAAATGTTGCATTAGATTGCAACTATAAATCTTTATTTTTTTTTGGGCATCCAATTCATCATTAAAAGAATATTTATAAGTTACAGTATCTTCAATACAATCAAATTGGACCATAAATATTGTGTCAATGTCAAGCTTTATAAGACATTTTAATAATTTTTCCTCAAAATAATAAGACAAACGTAAAGTTTATATCAGAAGAATACTTGCAATATTTCAGACTCTAAAACTCTGTGCAGAGCTTGTGAAGTTAATGCCATAATAAATAATAGAACTAATAAGGCAACTTGCTGAATGAAGTCACAAAACATTAGACAACACAATAGGTCAAGAAATTTTTCGATTCTAGCACGTTTCTAAGAATTAGGAAAATAGGTTAACAAGATAAATCAAATCAAGAACAAACCAGAAAACTAGAAAGAGGATTCATCTCAAGCTCAATACTAAGAATCATAAAAATGATAACCCTACCTTTTCATCTTATTAATGATTGGGGTTACAAACATACCACCCAAAACCTTCTATTTTACCTACCAAACACCCCAAACTTTAATAACCTGAACTTCTTCCCTCTCCAAATCTACCACTCTGCAATCCAGCCGCTAGCTTCGTCGCCTCCACAACTATACCTTGGCGATCTTAAAGATGAGATTAAAGATCCTAAGCAACAGTGATCGGACAGGTTTAGCAGAAAAGCCACATCTTGACCGAACAAAGAAGCCACATTGTGACCAGAGACAAGAGGCATTATGTGGAGCTGATAATGGAGTTGGAGGCCAGAGGGGTGAAAGAGATAACCTATATTTGTCTGCGGGCTGGATTTCTTGGGGTCGGCGGAGAGGTATTTGGTTAATGCGGCAAATAACGAGCCGTTCAACACAGTGGTTTTGCTGATGGTATTCACGATGGTCAGAGGTCCAGCGAGGCAGGATCATTCAAGGCTGATCGAGGCGTTGAAGAAGCTCGATGAGTTGTACCTAGTGATGATGCAATTGGTGTTCAAGGCAACGGAGGAGTGGCTTAATAGTATGTTGGATTTGTCGATTTAAGCTGCTTTGCAAGTGCCATTGCCAGAGCTCGATGGCGGGTGATGGTCATCGAGATGGCGAAGCAAACAGAGAATTACAAAGTGGTAGATTTTGAGAAGGGAGAAGTTTAGGATGGTGTTGTATTATTAAATTTTGGGGTGTTAAGTAGGTAAAGTAAAAGATTTTGGGTAGCATGCATGTAAATACCCTTCAGCAATAGCACAACCTTACATTAATCTCATTGAATCGTTCCTCTATACGATGCGTTGAATAATGTAGCAGTATCGTGTAAAGAAGCCACTTGAATGTTATCTTTTGTTTTGAGCCACATGAATGTGCAACTAAGTAAATGTTAATACAGACAAGCAAAAATCCTTAAAGCAGCAAGAACATAAAGAAGGAATTGCATACACCATTCAATTCATGTGTATTTACATATCTGACACCTACACTTTAATTTTTACATATATACTGTCTTGCCTATGCATGAAGAGGTGTATTTTACTTTTTAAAAGTTAAAATAGTGGCATATTTTATGTGATATGAAATATTTGGATGGTATAAATGTAAAAAATTAAAAGTTTAGTATCAGATATGTAAATATATAAGAATTGTGTGGTATATATGTAAATGGCCCAGAAATAAAAGTGAACCATACCAAGTCAAAGCGACCAGGACGCAAAAGGGCAGCATCAATTGCATGGGGCCGATTTGTTGCAGCCAATACAATAATTCCCTGTACAATAACCATTTTCGTTTCAAATCCAAAAGTTTGCCGAGTAGAGTTGGCAGAGTTGAAAGAACACACAAGATATTAAGTACCATGGAGCTGAGTTATACCGTAGCCAATTCCAGACCGTCCATTTCTGTCAACAGAGTTGAAAGAAGTCTTTCACCAATCGTGACGTTACCACTTGAATTCCCATCATGACTTCCACTGAGAACATAAGAACACACAAGATATTAAGAAGAATGATTTTATTGAAAAAAAAAAACATAAATAAAAGTATGCTATAACCATCTGAAAATGCACAAGAAATAAATGCAACTATCAGCATTCATACAAATACTCCTAACAATAGTGGCTTTATAAATGCCAAACAGGCTTAGCAAGTCTATAGTTGCAATGGCTGCAGAAAAATAACCCGCCACACTTGTTACATGGCCACAAAAAAAGACAAACTCAAATATGGGACATTCTATTTACTTATCATTGTTGAATGAGCAACAGTTTAACAGAAACTCGGGATGCCGAAGATCAAATAAGAAAAAGTTGACTGATAAAAAAAAATGCTGAACAAATTATCATTAAATCCAAAGGGAGACAAATCTCCAGAAACATGATATGAAACTGGCAGCTGAAACCCAAATGAAAATCATACTCATCTGGTAACAAATTCATTAAAAATGTTGCACAAGTACTGCACATGAACAACGATGGACATGTGCAGCAGTTTTAGACCATCACCGTTTAGGAGCAATAGCATCAGCTTCATCAAAGAACAAAATACTTGGTGCGGCTAAACGAGCTTTCAGAAATGTCCTGCGTAATAATGCTTCACCTTCACCAACATACTTGGAATATAACTCAGCCCCACTGCATATGTAAGGAAATAAGTCACTCAAATAAGCTACTTGATGGACTTTACGTTTAAGGTAAAGCAAAAAAGTTGAAGCATGACAGCATTTATGAGAATAGTGTCAAAACAGTCCCTTAACTATTTACATGGGCCATTTTAGTCCCATAGTCTACAAAAATGCCAAATTAGCCTTCAAACTCTTTTAATATGGGCTAATGTAGTCTACAGGGAGAACTATATTAGCCCCTTTTAAAAGAGTCTGGGTGCTAAATTGACACTTTCCAAAACTGGGACTAAAAAGACACCCGACAAAGACTTCAGGGACCATTTTGACAATTTTCTCCTTCTTATGAACTTGAAAATATACTCCATACGACAATGCACAAACAAATAAATGTTAAGTTACTAGTCCAAAGAGATCCTATTAGGAAGAAAGAAAAAATCATCATGATTATCAGATATCACGTCGAACTACATTCATCATAAAGAATTAGAAGTTAGTAAGAAGAAATATTGGAGTTGCAAACATATAAAAACAAATAAATGTGCAAAATAAGAGAGGTAAGAAAAAAGTAAAGTGGTAGCTCGCATGCAAAAGAGATTGTAGGATGATCAAAATTTTCAAGGTCCATTTTGCTATGTATCTTGTGGTTTAGTTTGTAGCTCAAAGCTGCACTATCCCACTTTAGCGCATGAAAAGGTGGTCATTTGACAACGGACCTCTAAAGAGCGGTGTATGCAGCTGGACGCATTTGAAAACTTCACTGCTTGTCTTACTCATTTCTACCTCATTAGGTAATGATTTTTTTTTTTTTTTTGATACAACAGAAATTGCATTAGGAAAGACCAAAATACCTTGGAAAATAAAACAAATAACAAAAAAAATGAGGGTGAACAAAATCAAAGGGCTCAGCTGAAATAACAATAAAATAGTAGCAATCAAAGCGGATGTGGAGCTGCAAGTACATGAACTGAGAAGAAGGAACCGGCAGATAATGACAAATAACCAAAAGGAATTCTACTGCAAAACACCTAAAGAGAAGCCTGATAGGAACAAAACAAACATTAGTAGAAATTAAAGCAGAAATAATAGATTCTATTCCGTCGGTGCCCAATTAAAGCGATATAATCTCGAATACATAAAAGATAAACACCGACAATTCGAAAGACAGACAATATCTCCCAAACCCTAACTCTAAGATTCAAGACAAAAAATCACACATAACCTAACCCTTAATATATTAAGCCCTATTTATACCCCACAATAATAACTAAAAATTTCTAATTTACCCTATCTAACATGAGTTATCAGAATATTTGGCAAACAACGTTGTTGGGACCAATCTAACATTACTTCCCTCCTATAAAGACACATTATCCTCAGGATGGAAGAGAGGAAATTGTTGTTGGATCAAGTCGTATGAATCCCATGTGGCCGTATAATCTGAAAGTCCTTTTCATTTAATCAACACTTCTTTCCCACAAATTGATTCCTTGCGCACACCTTTTAACTCAAGTGGCTCCAAAAAAACTTTCATATCATCATCCTCTCCTCAAAAGTGTCTGATGCATAAAATATAATTTATTGGTGTAACCATGTTCTTGTTGTGCATAATTAATTCCAAGATTATTTGATCAATTGTAGCACCATTAGTGACTCCCACTGAACGACCTCAACAACTGCATTACATATTGGACATGTCCATAGATGTTTTAGCATGTCCCTTCCTAGAATTCTTCCAAAATCAGCATTTGCATACTTGTAGTTCCATGGAAGTAAGGTCTCCTGATGCTTGAAGTGGAGACCTAGGAGCTCTTTATGTAAAATACTTGAAAACATGCTTCATACTATAAACCCAATCTATGTTAATATGTTCTGACATCGTAGTCATCTACTCTCCATCGGCAAAACACAAAAATATCTCATTTTCTACTGCCAACTACATTGTATTCCCCAAAATTACCATCTAAGATACTACCATCATTTCCACTAAGAACAATAATGAAATTTTTTTGGATCATTGCCAAGTGTTGTCAATGAGTCTTTTAAGTTTATGTAAAGCTTAAGCTCCATTTCCTTAATTTGATTGCCCCCCTCTTCTGCTAGAAAATTCAACCAGCCATGTTAATGTTGAATTGAAACCTTTCTAGCAGCAATAGGGGTGCACACTGATAGGAGAATCCCTCAGTTTCGGGGTTATTGCATGTTAGTGTTCCCTTTGAGGTGGCAATCATCGTAGCAACTAGAAAACTTTTGCATATTGTCGGAATTGTTGGATTGATGCCAGAATCCCTGCCAACTGTGTTATACGTCTCTTCCATGTTATGTAACTAGATTAAGAATCTCAACTCTGCTTCTCGTATTGCTCTAACCATGGCCTTGAGTGTCACTAAGGTTTTGCACAAACTAGAGTCATCGTGAAGCACCACCATCTTGTCTCCATTCTAGAACTCAATGTCAGGAGTTTCCAATTCATCTTAGCTTCCCCTAAAGACTGCAACTATTTCATACACAATATCATACCAAAACTCAATAAATCCAAGGGAATAAAATCCTTCATCACCTGAATACCTTTCAGTGTTAAATCACCCCTTTATAAACTCCCATACTCTTATCCACATGTACTGTTCTCATTATTACTCCAAAACTTCCTATACCAACCATCTCAAGCCTCAATTGCTTCACTACTTGAGTAGAGATGAGTTTGTGGGAGGTCCCACTATCTACCAACACCACTTATCCTACTCTTGGTTGTGTCCCCAAAGTTTCGTAGCATGGTTTCATGTTAACCACACCACTGAGTTCAAAGAGATTTCTGTCACATCCAAGAGAGAGTGTTCCTCCTCTTCCACCACAATCTCCTATATTTCTTTATCACATACCTCCTCCTCATCATATACTGTGAGAACCTGTAAGGTTTGATCCTTGCAACAGTGTCCTAGGGCAAAGTTCTTGTGACACTAAAAACATAATCCATTCGTTCGCTTCTCCTAAATCTGTCTTTGTAAGGCATTTCAATGTTGCCCTCGGTCGTGGCCCATTATTCCTAGTCCCGTGGAGCCTCCCATGAAATCCCATTGCTTGAGTTTTTGGTATCGTTGCCAATATATCATTTTGGTAGGGCACTCCACGTATGTTGCTCCTATTAGTCAGTTTCATTGCATTTTTATCTTCAACCAACTACACTAATTCCACAATTTGCGCCATTCATCGTGTTCTCAACAGGCGAAGTGCAACTCAAATCTCTGACTCAACCATTTTATGAAGTTTTCTTTCAACACTACTTTCGATATCTCTCTCAAACGGCTAGATAGCATATCAAAAATTTTCCCTATAATCCATGACAGACCCTTCCTGGACCAAAGCGAAAAAATTGTTCGTGTAGATCCCCTTCCCACTTGGTTCTGAAGTGCTTCAACAATCATTTTTTAAATTCTTCACATGTTCTGATTGGTTAAGGTTCTCTCTATTGATACCATGCTAGAGTCTTCACTTTCAAACACCGGGCCACTGCCATCAATTTTCTTCCTCCGTCAGCCATTAATAGCAAAATATCTCTTCATGCGATAAACCCAACCATAGGCATCATCTCTTTCAAAGATCAACATTTTCAGCTTCCTTATGCGTGAGTGCCCTCCCCAATTTTCTCGACAGAAGTTCATTTCACCCATGAACTGGGTAACCCATATTGATTTCCCTTCTTTCATAAGTGTAGCCCGCCCCATCATCATCTCGTTTATCTCTATAAGCTCTTGAATCGCCTTCTGCCCTGAAAATTGCCTCAGCAAAAGGTACTTACACGATTGGATGCAGCCTCATTTGAGGTTCCACCAACTGTAGTTCCCTGTTCTAGGCCGAAATCCTTCGAATTGATCTTCTCTAGTCTTGAACCGCATGTCTTCCCACTTCGCCTGTTGCCGCTCGTTTTAGCCATCTAGATGTAATGTTATTCCTTTCAAATGTTGCCTCTTAGAGTCTGCTCTCAATTCCTTCGCCTGATCCCACGGCTCCAGATCTTCCTAAGGCTGCGACATTGCCCTAATGTCACGTGAATCCTTCTAATTACTGCCGCTAGTGTCCGCTCCAGACACCGTTCTTGATCCAGTGGCAAACGATGGTGGATTTGTGTGAAACTCTACGATCTTCTTCATCATTTCTTTCAGGGTTGTGAACCTCCCACTATGGATAAAAACCAACCCTCCATAGACAAGAAAATGTCCTCCATTTCATCTCTGATTTGACTCAACTCTTCCTCCAATTTCTCCTCCAGAACATTTATTTATTTTTTTCGTCATTACTCCCATAATGGTTTTTTGTATCACTAATGTGGAATTTTTGTACATTGTGATCTCAACACTGGCTTCTTAGCTAGCTTGAATCGTGATTGTAGGCGACCCACAATCCCGTCATTGCCTTCCCAGCTAGTTCAAATTGCGATAGCATCAAGATTTCCTCACGACTATGACCCATTGTCTACCAGTGGCTTCTTAGCTAGCTAGAATCGCGATTGTATCATGAGATTCGGTCATAAAGTCGACCCATGACCACGTTGTTGGCTTCCCACTAGCTTGAATCTTGATTGTGTCACGAGGTTTTGTCACATATGCGACCCGCGATCCCGTCATTGGCTTTCCAACTAACTTGAATCGCAGCCGTATAGCATGGTTCGGTCGCGAAAGCGACACAACGACAATTTCAAAATGATATGAGATGGAGCAACGGCCTCAAATGTGACGACAAAGATTTCTAGCAGAGCGGGGATTAGGTCCTTGAATTTTTTGATAACAATTAGATAGGAACGAGACAAAGTTCCGCATAAATTAAGGAAGAAAAAAATAAATTTTATTCCGTACGTACCAACTCGAAACACTACAGTACCGAATACATTAAAAATAAACATAGACAATTCAAGAGGTAGGCGAATCTCCCAAATCCTAACCCTAAGATTCAAAACAACAATCACACATAACCTTAGCCATAAGTATATTAAGGCCTATTTATACCACACAATAATAACTAACAAATGATTAAATTGACCTTTTAGTCTTTGCACCTAATAAGTTTTCAAATTATTTGGGGGATGGCGCCGCAGGCACTAGTCTAACAAAGCCCTAAGGTGCTGAATTAGCCAATAAACCAACTCAGCAGCAAAGCACCAACCTAGGTCCCAATTCTCCAAAGTTGCATCAGGTTTGAAAGGCTGCATCATTGCCCTAAAAAATTGTAAACAATAGCAATCCCAATGAGAATGCGATAGCACGTTTCAGGTCCCAAAGGAAAATGCCATCCAGCACCCCAAGAGGAGCATTCAGAAATAAAGAAGCTAAGATGTTAAAGATAAGCCTTAATAATATCTTCCCAAATTTGACTCCTTTTCCAATTCCAGAATTCAGCACGTATGGAAGTTTTAATCTTGAAGAGAACGGTTGTAATGCTGCTAAAATAATTTCAAAATCTCCTTGCATTCTTTTCCTTCAAGGAAATGATAGATATGTTATAAAATTTTTTTGCAGTTTAGATATGCCCTCCATAGCAGTAATGTGATCTAGAATTTGTAAAGAAGGACTTGGAAGAAAGGTCACTGTCCAAGGCAGCCAACCCTCAAAGTTAGCATTGGAGAACGAGTGACTGAAATATAAATGATTTATAGTTTCTTTTTCAACATTGCAGAGAAAAGAGTTGCAAGAAATATTCCTGCCAAGAAGATCAACAGAAGTATTCAAAGCCCCTTGGACAGACATCCAAGTGTAAATAAATATCTAAAAGCATAGTTTTATGCCAAATGCAATTAGCCCAGGTCATAATAGAGTTACCAGAAAAGCAGTCCTCACAAATCATGGCAAAAGACGGATTTTCCATGCCTTTTGAAGCGTCTGGCCAATTACGAATAGAAAGATCTTCAAAAGTATTGATAAAGGGTAAGTGAAGGCCTGCACTGATTGATTCCCCATTATTAGAGTTAATAAGCAAATTAAAAGGAGCATTAGGAGGGCAATAGAAGTTAGTGAAAAGCATTAGAGTCCAATAGTTCCCATAAACATTTCTCTTTGAACCAGGGAACCCAAAGGAGCATAATGCTGGAGTCATCCCCAATGAAAAATGACTAATGTGGTTTAGCCATGTTGACAATATTTCTCAGATTTTTTTTAAAAAAAAGGAGCTATTTTTGCATTGAGTATTCCAAAAGGAAAGATAATAGCCACAGAATAATTAGCAACCAGAAAGTGGGCTTAACATATGTTAAGAACGACCCAAAGGAAAGGGTAGGCATGCAATTTTTGTGCCATAAAATCGTACGAAGTTCAATTTTTGAGATGCTGCCATGAAGAAGAAAATTAAAGCACCGGGCATTGATGATTTTAATACAACTTTTGGGAAGAAAAGAAGCTTTGACCCAATACATAAGATGGTTGGTGTTAGGTATGGCTCATATACTAGATAAGAGACAGATGCTGGAGCGGAACAGAGCGAGCCAGCGAAGCCGTGATGCATTTCAAAAATCTCTTTCCATTAAAGCATTTCAGTCTAAGTTTAATTTTTTTAAGCTTGTGATGCATTTCAAAAATCTAATACATCACAGTTTGATTTGTGCAGAAAATGTGTTAGAAAAAGCGCTATGCAGCACAACATCTTTTCATGATCGCGTGCAGGATTTACTGAGAAAAGCCGTGATTTTTTTTAACATATCAAACAACATAGCATGGCATTACCAAATGAAGCCTTATCGCCCTACTTAAACATAACTTTTCAGCTGTTACAGATGACAATTTTTGAAGCAAATATTGCCCTTTATAGGAATAACAACTCTCCATCAGTAAGCTCAAATCACCATTAAATATTTGAATTTTATATTGAATGTAAATTAAAGCAAATTCTAGCATACTTACTATTCATTTCCATTTTACTATTCGTCTGAAATGCCTTTACTCCTAAAAAGCATAAAAATTTTACATTTTTAACGAAAAACCTACCCTTTCAAGATTAATTTCTATTTCAGGGGGAACCTACCTCAAAGAAAAGAAGGAAGCTTGAGCAGCGTGAGCTGCCGCCTTAGCAAGGGAAGTCTTGGAGCACCCAGGAGGTCCATGTAAAAGAACACCGCGTAATGGAGATATCCCCAACCGTGCAAATGCATGGGGATGCTTGATCGGCCATTCAACAGCCTGTTGAAGCTTTTTCTGTTGCACAGACNTTGAAAGCATTCAGCTAGTGAAAGGAACTTAGCCTTCCAACCAACAGGAATTAGACAAACTTCGTCAATCAAAGTTTCCAAGGATAAGAGCATATGTCTATAAGCAGATACCAGATATCAGAATTCCCAGGTACGTGAAGGCAAAGAAAAAGCGAAACGAAGAAGTTCTTCAATGCTTGAATAGCTTGAGAGCATTTAGAAAAACTAATGAGGCCCTTGCAAGAGTTGATCATATGATTGGAAGCTTTGTGGAAAGTCTGAAGGAGGTTATGGAGGCTATTCAGGTTCCGTTGGGAAGATTTACCAAATACAATGACTTCATCAGCATAAGATAAGATATGAAATGAGAGGACCTCCATCAAGATGCATAGGGTCGTATTCTGTTTTAGATATTCTCTGCTCAATAAGATTAGACAGCCCAGCCATAATAATGAGAAAAAGAAGGGGGATATGAGGCAGCCTTGTCCTAGGCCAGTAGTTAAATGAAAAACAACAAAAAAAAAAAACCCGAAGTTCCATTCATGGATACAGAAAAATTATTATTAGAGATACATGCCTTAACCCATGAAATAAAGAAGGGCGGGTGTGTATGAGTGTGGCGCATAACAGATTTGAAGGTTCTTTTGATGTTGAGCTTTTATAGGAATTAAACACCTCATTAGTTAACATAATATCATCAGTTAGAACCAAAAATTCAGTTTCGGCTTCATGAATAATGCAATGTAATGTATCTTTAATCAATTGGCCAGGATTTTAGCAACCAACTTGTGAAAGACATTGTATAAAGAGATTGGCCTATAATCTGAGATGGGATGGAGAAGATTTAGGAATGAATGTAAAAACAATGGTTTGAGGGAAGATGGAAGCTTCTTAGAGTGGAAGAAGCGTTTCATTGTTGCGCAAGCGTCCTCCCCGATAATCTTCCAAAAAAAGAAAAGAACCTGGAAACCATCCAAGTAAGAAAAAGAATTTCTTGAGGCCGTTAAAATGGTATGTTTAATTTCATCAGAAGAGATGGGGGCCGTAAGGGAAGGGAGTAAGTGGGTTGGGATAAGGCCACCAGCTGGGATGAAGTCCTAGGATTTCTCTGGATCAGCACATGCATGAAAAAGATCTTTGAAATGGTTAACAGCAGCCATGCAGATAAGCTCCTAATCATGGAAAAGCCCTTCAGAAGTGGAGATAAAATTGATACCAATAGAATTCCTTCTGCCCTTAATTTCAGAGAAAATAATCTTTAGGTCATCCTCACCCTCATAAAACCATCTGGCTTTAGCCCTTCAAAAAAACCAAGAGGCATAGAGATAACTAAGAACATAAACCTTTTCAATGATATCCTTCAGCATTGAGTTTAAGGTATTGTCCATCAGCTAGCTATCAAGGCATTGTAGAATCTGTTCTTGTTGCATGGTGGTAATGTAAATAACTTTCCTAAGAGAAAGATCTCTGACTTGCCATTAAAGCATTTCAGTCTAAATTTAAATTTTTTAAGCTTGCGATGCATTTCAAAAATCTAATACATCACAGTTTGATTTGTGCAGAAAATGTGTTAGAAAAAGCGCTATGCAGCACAACATCTTTTCATGATCGCGTGCAGGATTTACTGAGAAAAGCCGTGATTTTTTTTAACATATCAAACAACATAGCATGGCATTACCAAATGAAGCCTTATCGCCCTACTTAAACATAACTTTTCAGCTGTTACAGATGACAATTTTTGAAGCAAATATTGCCCTTTATAGGAATAACAACTCTCCATCAGTAAGCTCAAATCACCATTAAATATTTGAATTTTATATTGAATGTAAATTAAAGCAAATTCTAGCATACTTACTATTCATTTCCATTTTACTATTCGTCTGAAATGCCTTTACTCCTAAAAAGCATAAAAATTTTACATTTTTAACGAAAAACCTACCCTTTCAAGATTAATTTCTATTTCAGGGGGAACCTACCTCAAAGAAAAGAAGGAAGCTTGAGCAGCGTGAGCTGCCGCCTTAGCAAGGGAAGTCTTGGAGCACCCAGGAGGTCCATGTAAAAGAACACCGCGTAATGGAGATATCCCCAACCGTGCAAATGCATGGGGATGCTTGATCGGCCATTCAACAGCCTGTTGAAGCTTTTTCTGTTGCACAGACGAGGATTTTGATAAGAAAATTTTAGTAATTTCAAATTTAAAAGGTGCAACAAAATTTCCGACCTTCAAATCTTTTAGCCCTCCAATTTCATCCCATGAAACCTTAGAATATTCTTTTGTAACACCTCTTGTGATACTCGGACCCACTTCAGATTTTGCATCCTCCCAATCTTCCATTTTTAGTGAAACTACCTCGCCAGTTATAGCCCCATTTGATGCCCTGCGGTATGCCAGCCTAGCAGCTTCACGGCATAATGCCTCCAAATCTGCACCAACGTATCCATTGCAGGATTGAGCAATTACTTGTAGGTCAACCTTCTGATCTATTTTTAGATTCCTTGAATAGAGCTGGAACATATTGAAGAAAAAAAATTACAAAACAGTGAGAATAAGGAGAGCATTTAAATTGCAAAACAGTATAAACATATGCCTTAACCGCATCCCCACTTTGTGCCATGATGATGTAGGACAAGCAAAGGTAGGGGTTTCCTAAAGCAACTAGAATAACGTGATATATATACGTGCCCAAGTCTTTTTAGGTCCTCCTCTACATTTCTTACAATAAGTTGAATCCAAAACCCAAAGGATAAAATAATGATGGAGTAAATCAAAGAAATCAATAGAAAATTTGCACCATATAAACAAATAACAATTTATAATGTAATCACTACAAATAATTTTTCAGTAGTATCAATTTTGAACAAACTCGTACTAGTAAGCAAAGAACAAAATACGTACAAGAAATCAAAATTCAAGCTTCACATAGATACAAGGAGAAGATCCCCTGTTTAATTTAGAAGGCCATATTTATATCACTCTCAAAGGAATCACAAATCAATTTTGCACTGATAAGATTGAAAGCTGGAATATAAATTTTAATTCAAACAAAAACTGGAAAATTACATGCTGCAGAGTATCTATTCATAGACCACTCATCCGTAAGCTATTACATATGATTGGCACAAGGACAGCACAAATTGATTCCAGATAACCTTCAAAAAGTTCATAATTCAACCTTATCAAAAAATCAATATTTTAAGTAGCCATGCATCCATGATACAAAACCCTAAGAATTTTTATAAACAATAGCACAAGCATGATTGAAAGAAAGTATTCCCATAAAAAGCAATAACCACAATAAGATACCATAGCATCATGGAGATTTCCATCTATAGCAGGCAAGAGAAGAGACGGTTATAGTTCCAAGGGAAAAAACCACGGTTACACATCACTAACACACAAGAACTTCTCCTCCCAACACTAATTTGTTCTTATTTAAATTGCATGATGCTAATGAGCACGAAAGAAAAATGATTGATTTGTAATGAAATGAAATCAATTGTATCAAACCTCAAGAATCATTAGCCGTTCATCAGGAGTTGGAACGCTGACTTCAATTTCAGTATCAAAGCGCCCTGGTCTTCGCAAAGCAGGATCAATCGCATCAACCCTAACAATGCATTGTTTATGAACAATTTTCAATGTTCCTTTCTTTTGCATGAAACAACCAATAAAACTAAACCGAAGTAAGTAAATTTAACTTCATGGCTGGCCTCCAGATCATTTTCAAGCAGGTTTACCTGTTAGTGGATGCTACCACAACAACATGTGGAAGTGATTTTGATGAAATTTTGCTTCCATCCATCAATGTTAGAAGTTGGCCAACTATCCGAGATTCATGTTCCTTCCTGAGTGATAGAGTTAGTGAAAGGGTTACAATGAGACAACTTGGTCTCTCCAAGAAAATTGCTACACACATTTATGCAACCACCCAAAAAAGGCATGTAAAAATTATACCGATTGTCACGGCGTGGACAGATAGCATCAATTTCATCTATGAAGATAACAGATGGCTTCCCTGATGATCCATAAGAATATGCTTCAGCAAAAGATTCTCGTAAGAACTTCTCGCTTTCACCAACATGTGCTCTATGCATAGAAGATGTACTGGAAGAATATAGATAGTTAGACATTCAGAAAATTAAAAAGAACACAAGAAACCTGGTAAATAAAAATGAACTCCTGGAATCAGCTTACCAGCCTATTACAAAAACATAAAAGACACATAAGTTTGTCATTGATTGAACGGATTACCTTATTGTAGTCAAATGTGCGCCACTCTCTAAAACCACAGCTTCCACTAAGCTTGTCTGGAACATAGCTGAAAATCAGATTGATGTATAAATTTTGGCACATTTATAAGTAAGGTTCATGCAGCTGCAATCATAATTGTAGTGAAGCCAAGAATTTGATCTCCATAAATCCATGATTACATCACAGACAAGCTTGAGATTTATACATTTCATCCTGCAGTGGCTTCCTCAAACACGACCTTTTATTAAAAGTTATTTTCTCCGCTCATGATTCAGCAAACACAGTTATTATTCCAAAGCATGTATCAAAATTAAATAAGATAATCCAAACTAAATCATAAATTGCTCCCAACAAACTGTGGGAAACATTGATTCAAAACAACATATTAGCAAATAGATTGCTAAAATTTATCTTTTCATTATAAATAAGCATAAATTTGTCGGCAGTAAACCCAAGTTACAACATCCTTTTCTACTTCTAACCAATCCATGCCATCCTCTGTATAAAACATAAAAATCCAACAATTTACAAAGGCTAGTCAGATTGTCTGTGTGCAAGCGCATTTAGGAGAATTGCATCAAGCAAACAACCTAAAATTATGTTCTTTAAATTTTCTGTTTTGGCTTGGTTAATATTTTTAGCTAATCATTGTATTTTTGAATTTGTCAATCCCTAAAATCAAGAGATTTAGATAGATATTGGTAAATATCCAATTGGGTACACATAACCAAAAAAATCTAAGAAGAACAACTCAATCTCACAGCTGATAAATTATGTGGAAACTATAATTTCATACACTTCTAATAGGGTATGATCTTCTCAGATATATTAATGTAGAAACCCTATGACCACAATAAATTAATCAAGGTTATCAGTCATTAGATTCACCGAGAACACCTCATTATGAAAACAAGAATTTGTTCACTTTCTCAATCCATGATCTTGATTAGTTCAAGGACTACCATTGCAAATGAGGCTTGGGACATTCTTGGCCCCACACCTATGTCAAACCACTCTTGTGGTGAGCTACTACAACCTTGAGGCAAAATGCACATACATCTAAAAGGTTGTCAAAGCATTGCTGAATAAACTTGCTCGTCAATCAGTAACTGGTTGGGCTGATGAACGTGTTCTTATTTGAAAATCAAGTGCAAAATACCTAAATGGCCTTGGCCCTGAATACAAGGATTTCCCCAGCCATTACCACCTAGGTCATTTTGATCTATTTCAAAGACTTACAAGAGAAAAATCTTCAATTTGATGTCAGCCAACATAAAATAGCAATTATATAATTTGAGCGCTTCAAACACTACCTCATGAAAATTTAATTCACGCTCAGAACATCAAGATAAATAGTGACATCCCCAGTCTCTTCAGAAACCTTGGTAGTCTTGGTCATCATCATCGCGGTCGGACTTTCTCAAATCACAATGCAAAGCATCCCCATCATCAAGAGCTCAACTCATTTCCATATTATACATTCGTAATTGCCAAATATGTAGTTGCATCCAAGTTCTTTATGTTAGGTGCTTCCGACACCATGTCAATCTTCAGCCACAATACCAAAAGCACTCATATTCCCAGATCATGGGTAACCTTTGCAGCTCACGCCAAAAAAGCTTCCGACTGATACCCGAACTAATAGGAAAAACAGTGGAAACACAAAAAAGTAAACTTTCATTAATATCGAAATAGGGTTTTAATATGACACAAACGAGAAATAACACAAAATGACACAAGCAAACACCTCTCAAGTGTATTCCAAGAGTGATGAAGGTCGGCGAGGTCGGTCGGGATGGCTAGCGGGGATGGTGGTAGCGAGGTGAAAAGTGCAAAATTGCAAAGATAGCAAATATGGAGGGTGGTCTAGGGGGTCGGCGGCAACCGGAGGGGTGGTTGGAAGGTGTTCGACAACAAGGGCAACGGTAGTGGGGTGAGGAACGGTCGGTTAGGAATGCTAAGGAAGGAAAATGGTTGGACAGTAAGGTAAAGGTGCAGGTATGAGGTGGTTGAGTGCAAGAAATGAAGGAGGGGAGAGACCGGCAGCTAAGGAGAGGGGATGAGACGGATTGGGGAAGATGAAAGAGAAATGATACAACACCACCTCGGAGTAGGATACGGCCTGAGCAACACTACCTCCTCGGATATAGCCCTGGAACAAGGAAAAAGTCTCTACACAGCAAGAACTGTCTTCCACACACAGATGACAACAATTTACAGACTCCCTGGAGAAGAATCCAGAGAATAGTGCAGCAACATGCGGAGATTTCCCCCTGGATTGTGATTCTTCCCGCCTGAGGGTTCTCCCACTGTCACACTAATTCACAATGGTTCGCGGGTTGGCTCCCGCGGCAATTAGTGCCTGCTTTTGGGCGTTTTTTTAATGTGTAAAGCGTTGTTAGTGCCCCGCGTCAGGCGTTATTAGCGCCCACATCAGTCTCCATGGATCGGGGAAGCTTCAACTTCATAGGTCAAAACTTATGTATCGTCATCAACTGCTTTGGATCCCACTGGCGAGTGCACTTTTTCCCGAGGTACCTGAGGGTCCTCTCCCACGTACGAGCAAACAGCCATCTTAATCCCATCTTTTGGGACCGTGCGCCCGCTTATACTGCTGAATTTTCCCAAAGTAGCTCACAGGCGGTATATAATGAGACGATAGAGGTATGTTGGTCAATTGATCGTTTAAAGTGGGCAATTCTTGAGCAGTGGCAGGCATGATGGGTGTTGACAAGTGTGATGCAAGGAACAATGGCCTGAACCCTCCCACCCTGAGGTGGAGTTGGCGATACAACATCGACTATGAGGCCTTAAAATCTTCTCTGTCATATTTGTCCCATGTTAGGAGCCGGTATCTTGGTGCATTCATTCTATGTTGCCACTAAATTTGATTCCACTAACACTGATCTACTGAGAAGGGACCCTATGACCTAGCTTTGTCAAAGGGAGTAGGGTGATGTGCTTCGCATTATTGGTGAAGGAAAACGTGTTTCTATATCGATCGTGTTGAGTCCTTCGGTCAAACTGTCACGGTTGTCCCAACAAAAGGTGGCTGGCATCCATGGAAATCACTTCGCACCACACTTGGTCCTGTAGCTGGCCTCAGATCGAAAACTCTACCAAGCATCTTCGGTTGATGTTAACTCAATTCTACTTCTTCAGCCACCGAATACGGCTCGGAATGTCTTTGAGTCGCAAGTCTCAATTTTTCTACCATTTGTGTCGATGTCATGTTTTTGTTGCTCCCGCTGTTGATGAGGAGGTTGCATACCTTTCTGTTTATTGTGCAACGGGTATAGAATAGGTTATGGCGAATCCACTTCGGGTCCCTCGTGTCCTCGGTTTTGTCTGCTGCCACATCCATGAAATATTCTCTGGATTCTTCTTGCCTTCCCACCCCCTTCGTTTTGTGTAGAAATTTCCTTGGAGTCTAAAAATTATTGTCTTATGTGTCTGGGAGTCTGTTTTTTATGTGTTTATTTTCATATCTCTTGTGTGAAGTTATTTTCCCTGTTTTGGGGCTATATACAAGGAGGTGTTGGTGCTTCGGCTATGTCCTACTCTGAGGTGGTGTGTATCATTTCCCTTTCATCTTCCCCAATCCGTCTCCACCCCTCTCTTTTGTTGTCGGCTTCTCCCCTCCTTAATTTACTGCAATCAACTGCCCCTACCTACATTTTTACCTTGTTGTTCAGCCATTCTCCTTCCTTCCCAGCACCTTCTAGCCACCTCTCCCTTGTTATTCAGTCATTCATCACCCCAGTACCACTGCCCTTGTTGTCCAGCACCTTCTAGCCACCTCTCTGCCTGTCGCCGGTCATCTACGACGCTCCATATTTGTTGTTTCTATAATTATGCACTTTTCCCCTCGTTGCCAAGACCCCCGCTAAGCATCTCAATATACCTCGCTGGTCTCCATCACCCATGGAATACACTGGGAGGTGATTGCTTGTGTCATTTTGTGTTTTGTGTTGTTATTTTTCATTTGTGTCATGTTGTAACCTATTTTAATATTAATGAAAGTTTGCTTTGTTGTGTTTTCACTATTTTTCCTACTAGTTCTGATATCATTGTGTATGAGAGTTAGCCCGACCCTAGTTTCATTCTAAGGTTTTTAGCATTTGCCCCACCCAAGCTACATCCACCCAATCTTTTCCTTCTAATCTCCAACCCTAATCAGGCCACCATAGAGAGATGCATCTGACCCTACTCGGGAAGAGATCCAAAAAGAAATTTGTCGTCTGCAACGGAGACTAGTCGAGTTAGATAACGAGAACCAGGAAGAGATTACCTTCGACTGTGATCGGGAAAGTTGAGGGGAAGACAAGGACGATGATCTAAATCTATTCCACTGAAAATATCACAGTCACGAGGAATATCTACCACGCCATTTTGATATCCAATATCAAAGGAGGCCAAATCAACGAGACTTTGACATCAAGACAGACCTCCTAGAATTTAAGGGAGGAAAGGATCTCGATGATTTTATCGACTAGCTGCAATTCTTCGAACCGATTTTTGAATATAAAAATATACCTTAGGACAAACGGGTCAAGTTAACTGCTATTAAACTAAAGAAAAATGACTCCTTATGGTGGGAAAATCTACAAAGGCAGAGAAGAAGATAAGGTAGTGAGAAAATCACTAAGTGGGAGAAGATGAAGAAGGAAATGCTGAAAAAGTACCTTCCACCCCACTATCATTAGGATATGTTTCTGAAGTTCCACAACTTGCAATAGAGGGATCTTTCAGTGGAAGAGTTCACAGCCCAGTTCGATCACTTATAGCTAAAGTGCGAACTAATATAGTTAGAAGAACATACAGTACCTATATATCTTAAGGGATTGAAGTCTGCCATTAACAATGTGGTGCAACTACAATTGTACTCGACATTGGAAGATGTCCGACCATTAGCCTTGAATGTGAAAAGACTGCAGAAGCAAAAGAAACAATAATTAGCCTTTGATGGAGGAATGTTCCATCATATTGTTGTTAATTTAGAAACATTCACTCAACACTCATCAGACACAAGATTTAAAGATATCATGTTCATAAATGGCTAGGGCCTCCCCATTACCCACATTATTTCCACTTCACTTCTAAGTCATCCTCATTGTAAAATCTTTAAGCATTTAGTTTCCTACAAACACATGGATTTGGCCAATCCAATGTCAGTTGTAATTCAGGTCAATGTAATAAAAGTCACATGTTTTCTTTTTCTGCATTTATAGTCACTCCTTAAGCAAGTAGGATTACCACTTAAATAATATCACATAATATTTTCACCAAATATATTTTCTTATATCCTCTTAAACATAAATCCCAGGCACGTTTAGTCATCATAAAGTTTAAAGAAAATGTAAATGTTAAAAACTTCTTTCACCACAAATTTATCACCCTTTCCTCTAATAAAATCAGCAAGTACCAAGTTCTTCACCCTTATCCTCGCCGCTCCCCTAATAACCACGAATATAGTGGGTACTCCAAAAGTCATCATCGTTACATTGAAAAACTTAGGCTCACTTTGCTTGCGCATGCCTCCCTCTAGTCTATTGATCGTATGTGTTTACCACCATTGTCAGCTTCATAAAATGCATGCCCGCTCCACTCTTTATCATCAACCATCCTTTGACTTTTTTTTGCCCATTCTCCCAACTACTCTAAACTTTAGCTATTTTGGTGCATTTGGTATGCATTTGTTTATCCGTATTCCCCCTCCCACATATTAGCTCCCATTTCCACTTTGTCTTCTTGGGTACTTCCTGGCACAGAGTTTATCATTGCATTGACTTCACCAGCTATAGAGTTTGTTTCTCCACATGTCAAATTTGTCGAAAACATCTTGACCTCGCATTTCTTACCTTGAATCTCCCTCATCAAGGTCTTCACTTTAAATTCTTTATCCTTGGAGGTTGTCTGGGTCCATGGGTCTCCATGCTTGAATGTTCCTTGCATCACACTTGCCAACACCTATCATGCCTGCCATTGCTCAAGAATTGCCCACGGACTTTAAACGATCAATTGACCAACATACCTCTATTATCTCACCATATACCAAGAGATAACATGTATACAAAAAAAAAGAACAACAAATGAAATACTTCCTCTAGTCCACCAAACCAAACCTCCCCTAACCCCCAAACCAAATCTCTATGATCACCCAACCTTAAAAAAATATCAATAAAGCCATACAAAAACTCAATCTTCATGCCCAACAACCCTCCCTTCAGAGCCATAAACCCACCTTTGACACCCAAGCAAAAATCATAAATGTCGAAAGGCATGCCTAAAGAGTTTGAAGTGCTTGGTTACCACAGCATATGAGACCTTACTCCATGCTCACACACATCTTGGAAAAAACAAAATAAGGCTTGAAGCAAAGAGCTTTCACCAACGCCCTAAACATGACTCTCAAGAGACAGATTGATAGTCAAACACACTATCATTAGCATGCATAGTTTTGAGCATTGTTATTACATGATGATGGTCTATTTGTCAACTTGTTGTGAATAAACTCCACCTCTATCACCATCTTACAACTAATGATACATGGCTTAACCTCTGGAACATCTTTACTTTATGAATTGGGTGTTGCTCCAAATAGTATGTCGCTACATGTCTATGATAATCTAGCATTTCATATTGCCTCTAATTTCCTTCGAAAAAAATATACATAATGGTGTGAGTTGGATTGTATTTGTGTATGTTTCCACTAATGATAGAGTAATCAACATTCTCTCAAATCATTTGGTATACATATTTCCCTAATTTTCTTGCTTCTTGAAAGTCATGTTGCGATAACAACAAAAGAATTTTTTATAATTGTATACCAAAAATGTGTCAGCACGAATCTTGACGGAATTTGACAGTTTGATGGAGAAATAGCAGCGACAGACAGAAAACTTGACCAACCGGTTATTACCTGCCTGGGCCAAGTGAAAGAAATTCGTCCAAGGGATCTTGGGTTGATCGACAACCACTACCTTCAGCTCCCTTTTCCCACGATTCCCCTGTCTCATCAAGCTGGCCGATCGATAGACTCCCACTCGAAAAGACCCACTGACAAGCATATTAACCTCATAGATGTAAAATACTAAAATAGCCCTTATTATTTTAATTAAATCGAGGGCATAAAATAATCTCATATATGTAGCCCCTATGTCTATAAATAGGGGATCATTTATCGAATAAAGGTTGTGATTTCCTACTGTTCAATATTGGACCTGGACCTAAAGCAAGAACAATGTCCTTCGTGCAAGAGATTCTTTTGAGGTCCGAGGGACCTCGTTCCTCATGTAGGTCTTCAACTTATATGCTCCAAGCCCAACTCTCCAGTCGATGATGTAGGGGACATTCCAAATTTGGTCCAGTCTATCGATCGCTTGCCCACAAGTCGTAGAATCGGCTTTCTTGAGCATTAGGACCTCCCCGGAAAAGCTTTCTCTCAGACGTGATTATTGTAGTACATGGCGGTTCTCCTTTTGACTTCTTGCCAAAGGGCTGAATTGATTTGATTTTCCTCTGCTAAAACAAGCGCGAGAATTGTTCCTTCATCATTTGCTTCCTGTCACTCTAGTAGATTTTCTTCGTCAAGAACCGAGACTGTCACGACTCTCTAACTATGATGGTTCTATTCAATATGTGGTGCCACCTTCATTCCGTGGAACAACATAAATGAGGTTTGCCCAATTTTTGTCGATGGTGTTGTTCGAATCGTCCAGAGTACTAGTGGGAGGATATCAACCCATTTTCCCTTCGCTCCTACTACCTTCTTTCTTAAAAAGTTGAAAATTACTTTGTTGGCAGTTTCGACCTGCTGATTGGTTCGGGTGTATTGTACCGAGGCGAACTTAATGTTTATCCTCTGACTTTGACAGAAATCTTTGACTCCCTTGTCGGCGAGTTGGGTTTCATTTTTTGTTATAATGATGAGTGACAAGCTGTATCAACCAATTAAGTCCGTCCAAATAAAATTTCGGACAACCTCCACTGTAATATGAACAAGTATTTTTGCTCTGAACCATTTAAAAAAATAATCCATGGCAACCAGTAGAAATTTGCTCCGCCCCCTTGATGGCGGGAATGATTTGAGGATATCGAATCTCCAGATGGCGAAAGGCCATGGACTGGCGATGGATTGGAGTTTATCGCCTAGCTAGCGCTACAATGGGGCTTATTTTTGACATTGTTCACATTTTTAGGAGAACTCCGCAACCTTCAGAAGTGTTTGCCAAAAAAAATCTCGTCACTGGATCCTATGGGCCAATGTCTTTCCTCTGTAGTTACCGTTGCACTCGCCAGAGTGAACTTTATGAAGGACGTCTTCGATCTTACTTTCCTTGATGCACCTTAAATATAGCGAGGGTGTTGATCTCCGAAATAATTTTTCTTCAATCATAAAGTATCGAGCAGTTTTGAATTTGAATTTCCTCAAAGTATGTAACCTCTCCATCAATCTCACTGGTTTCCAGGTAGTGGAAATAGGGGTCGGTCCAACTCTTATTTTTTTCGGTCTCCAGCCCTATGACCTGGGGTTCATCAATGGTCGGTTGGGTGAGCTTCTGGGGTGACCCCTCACCTAAGCGAAGACTCCTGGATAGAAGATCAGCAACATGATTCTCCTCTCTCCTGACGTGCTCGATCTTGAAGCCGGCAAACTTCCAAATTTATATTTTAGCTTTATTAAGGTATTATGTCATCATTTCATCTCTCATCTCAAATTCCCCATTTACCTTATTCACGACCAATTGGGAGTGTTTTTACTAATAGGTGCTTGGCGCCCATCTCGTAAGCTAGACGAAGACCTGTGATCAAAGCTTCGTATTCACTCTGATTATTAGTTACCTGAAGTTCCACCTCGACTAAGTAGTAGATATTTTCCCTCTTGAGACTGCACAAGGCTAGCCTAAGTCCTGCTCTTGACTGGTTGGACGTGTCGTCAATGAACAGAGTCCAGATGTGTCAGACAATCGTTGTTTCCTCTCCTGATTCGCAAGGTTTTGAGAAGCACGCCAAAAAATCCGCAACCGCTTATTGCTTTATCGTCGTTCAATGGAAATGCGAGATGTCGAATTCGCTCAACTCCACAACCTATTAGAGAAACTGATCGGATTGCTCTGTCTGAGTGAGCATAGATTTCAACGGGTGGTTGATAATGACTCGAATTGGGTGCACCTAGAAGTTGGCGCAGAGCCTTCATGCTGAAATAATCAGAGCAAATGACATTTTTTTCTATAATCGGGTACCTAAGTTTAGCATCTCTGAGAACTCAACTGATTTAATGCAGCGAATATTGCTTCTCCAGCTCTTCCTTGACTAGAACCGAACTGATCGCTTCTAGTCCGACCCCCGAGAATAGAGAAAGTTCCTCCTTTGACTTTGGGCTTTGAAGCAGAGATGGTGACACGAGAGAATCCTTTAGATTTTTGAATGCTTCCTCGCATTCGACCGTCCACTCAAAGCTTTTGACTTTTCTTAGTACTTTAAAGAAAGCTGCCCATTTATCACCAGACTTAAAGATAAATCAACCAAGTCTCACTATTCGATCGATCAACTTTTGTGCTTGGTGTTTTGGGGAGATTGGATATTGAGTAATGTCTGGACTTTTCAGAATTGGCTTTTAAGCCTTCGGGAGTCAAAAGAAATCCAAGGAATTTGTCAGTTGAGGCCCTAGATGTACATTTTAGTAGGTTTAATCTCAAGTTAAATTTTCTGTGTTTGGAATGTCTCTTTTAAGTCGTTAATATGTTGTTCAGCCGACGAACTTTTAACCACATCATTCGCATGCACTTCAATATTTTTTTCCTTTTGATTGACGAAAATTACATCCATCAAACGTTAGGGCTACTTGCTCCAGCATTTTTAGGCCCAAAGAGAATTACATTGTAAATAAAAAGACCTTCATTTTTTGGCGCATTTTTCAGGTGCATTTTTATCTGGTAGTAACCAAATAAAGCGTCAAAAAAACTCAAAACTGAGTGGCAGACCACAGATTCCACTAGAGCATTGATCCTCAGTAGTGTATATTCGTCCTTTGAGCAAGTAGAATTGAGGTTGTCGATGTCCACACACATCCTTCACTTGTCATTAGCCTTTTGCATCATCACTACGTTTGAGACCCTGGTAGGATATTGCACTTCTCGGATGTAGCCAATTTCCCTCAACTTTTACACATCTTCACAAATTAGTCCTACTAGCGTCATTCCCGACGTCCTTAGCTTTTGTTTCATTAGCCGAATGGATGGGTTGATGTTCAGTCGATGGCACGCCGCATCGATCAGAATTCCAGGCATTTCTTTTGCTGACCAGGCAAAGACGTCTGAGTACTCCCTCAGAGTCTGGATCAATAAGACTTTATGACCTTCATCAAAAGTTTCATTGAATAGGAAATATTTAACAGGTTCCCCATTAACTTGCGGGGATCTCCATGGTGGTCTCACTGGTTTCAAGTCCCCATTTTCTCTAGTTCTGGATGTCGAGTGGATCGTGCTCTACATTGCTGACTACCTAAAGATAACAGACTTGAGATTGCTTCAGGTCTCCTCAAACAGTAATAATCTCCCCATTTCCTGGAAACTTCACTGTGACGTGGTAAGTAGAAACTACAACTCTAAAGGCATTTAGTAGAGGGCGGTCAAAGATGGTGTTGTGAGTCAGCGGTGACTCCACTACCAAGAAGTCTTTTGTGGAGGTGAACTGCTTATTGTATTCTCCACAGGTAATTGTCAAGCCTATTACCCAAGGAATTCCTTCCGCCCGCCAAATAAGCCCTATAACAAGCCAACAAATTCACCAATCAATCAGTTGATTAGCTCAACTTATAAAAAATAGACTTGAACAACAAATTCACAAAACTGCCAGTGTCAATCAAGATGGTTACCTCCTAGTAATTGTTGATCATTGTTGTAACAACGATGACATCATTGTAAGGGTTCCCCTTCGAGGGAAGGTCTGCATTAGTAAGGAAAATGGGAGGAAAGGCACTTTGCTTGGACGAATCTACTACTCTGAAAGGTTCCCCTGTCAAGTGCAAAATTTGATTAGCTCGTCGGGACGAATTTGCTCCTACAAAAATAACAAGCACCACCCCAGCTATATGGATGATGTTTGTACAAACAGGCTCATCTGGGACCTCTACCACTGGGGTTGTTCCTTGCCTCTAAGTTATTAGCCCTGAGGCCATGAACTCCTTGAGCTTCCCTGCTCGAATAACTCCTCGACCAAGCTCTGAAAGTGTTTACACTCCCCTGTGTCGTGGTCGTGGTCCTATGATACTTGTACTACTTCTTAGTGTCTTGAAGGAAAGCTCCGGCCCTCATCGGTGTGCTTTCTTGAAATATTTCTTATCTTAAATGGTACCTACTAGCTCAACCATCAAAACTCTCAAAGGAGTAACCCTCGGGTTCTGGTGATTGTTGGGATGTAATTCATAGTGTTGAGCTAGTCGCTCATCATGTTGAGCCAGTCGTTGATCATGACTCCTCGCTTGACCTTCCTGATCGTTATTTCGGTTAGTTCCTCTGTTGTCGCGATGCAATTGACAGTCTTCATACCGTTGATGGAAGGACATGAATTCTCCTTGGGTCTCCACTTGTTGTTCTGTGGGGCACTCTTCTGCGCACGGCGATTTAATGATTCAGGTTTGTTGTAGAGGTTGATGACATTCACTTTAGCGATAATGTGTTTATTGGCCATCCTCAAAAGTTCGGCCAAGTTCTGTGGCTCTACTAAACCGAGGTCATATCAAAATCTCTCTCCCCTCATGCCTTGGATTAAGGCATCGTGTGTCACTCTGGTTTGTAGGTCCTTTACCGAAGAATGCAAGATTTCATTTGAACTTTGCTTGCCTCGACATGGGATTTGTGATCTCTTATTAGGCTGGTGGGCGCTGGCAAACTACGTCAAAAATAGTCTTCTGAAATCAGCAAAATATGTGATCATCCCTATCGGCAATTCGTTGAACCACCTCAAGGTGGTAAATAAAAAATGACACTTCAGCGCGACACACACTTTTAGAAGACACGTGGAAGATTAAAATTATGCAAGGTGGTCATTAGGATCAGACCGACCCTTGTAAGATTCTAGTGATGGGACTTTAAACAACTCGAGAGGTTCGGTTCCTAAAATTTCGAAGGAGAATGCATTCTCCGGCTGGCGTGGGGCCTCAGCGCGCCCCAATTTTTGTCTCTCCATCAGTGTGGATCCAAAACTATCCCGGTGTTGTAAATCCCTGGCCCACTCCGAACCATAATTCAAACTTTTGTCATTGTGCGTCGGCTCTTCTTGTCGAGGAGGTTTTTCACTCATGAGACATGTTCTCCTCCTCGAGCCATCATGGTTCAAAGAACATCTGCAACTTGCCCCGTTATTTGATTCCTCAACTCATGGTTCTCTCAATGTATGAAACCCTCCACAAGATCCCTAGTGCAATCCATGACTACTACGCCTCTCTGGTGGCTTTATTCCCCTTATCGTGCTCATTTTCTTGTTTTTGCATGAATCCACGCTCGCCAGACCTTTCAAGATATTGAATTTGAAATTATCTGTGAAATACACCCAAGGAATAAAGTGTTACGGGAAAGAGAGACAACACAGTAATGAACAGTAGGAATGCGTAACATTTATTCAATAAATGCTCCCTTATTTATAGACATAGGGGGTACAAAAGTGAGATTACATTATGCTCGGGCTATTAAAATAATGACGGTTATTTTAGTTTGTCGGTGGGTCCTTCTGAGTAAGAGGAGTCTGCTGATCGATCTCTAGTTTGGGCGTACCAATCGGTCATGCTGATAAGACTGAGGTTTCAAGTGGAAAGGGAGTCAAAGGTAGTGGCTATCGATCGGCCCAGAATCCCTCAAACAGATTTCTTTGACTTGGCCCGAGCGGATAACAACCGTTCGATCAATTTTTCCACCCGTCACTGTTATTTCTTCATCGAACCGTCAGATTCCCTCAAGATTTGTGCTAACACATTTTTGTATCCAGCATAGATAATCATACTCATCAATGAGAGTGGATATGCAATTATTCTTCCAAACATGTTATTGCTTTAATTTCAATTTGCTCATTATCTGTAGAAAGCTACAGAAAATGACACCTGAGCTATTGGCAATGGTGCACTTTAGAGGAAGGAAAACAACAATTTCATTACTTATTCAACTGAATGAATTAAAAGCATAATTACCGAGCCATTAAAAACTATTGAAGGTGCTATGTCTATACTAAAAATGATAAAGTGAAAATGGTGTACCTTTCCTGTGCCAGGGGGGCCATATAGAAGCAGTCCTCTGGGCCACTGAAAAAAACAAAAGCCAATCAAACAACGTTAAAAGCATTCAAAATTCCTTTGGTTGTGCGAACATAAAAAATTTTTGGGGTTTCGGAAGGCTACATTATAAAACTATAGATTTGAAAATTTGACTTCCTAAGTTTGATTGCATGTGGTTATAATAATATATTCAAGCGAATGGACTTATAATTCCTTTTCCATGGATTTCTAGCAATCACAACAATCAGTGTTTTCCAGAGTCCCCCCAGACTTTGAAGCCGCACATCTCGACAGAGCTCACTAATGCCTTGCAAAGAACCTAAGTATGATAATCTCATTGTGATTTCATTTTCCCTCATTTAACGCGAACTAAGACCCTAATTTTATAATCATATCCAACCAACAAATCTCATCATCACACAAAAATCCAAAGGTTGGAAAGCATCAAGAAGTTAAAGATAAAAGTGGAAACCAGAAAGAAGAACCTTAAGGCCGAGTTTCTGAGAAATGTGGCCATATAGGAAAGGGTAGATGATGAGCTTCCTCAGAGCTTCGAGGGCTCTTTTATTGCCAGCTATGGAATCCTCTGCTCTTTTCATTGTAACATTTTCCATAATGAGATGAGATTAGCTTGCTTGACTCTCTTCCACCGCTAAACAGCCAACTGCTGCCAGGCTTCTCGAAGCCGCCTCGCTACGCAGCCCACGAATGGCACAGTACCGCTACCGTAATTTCTCTCCCGCACGCGCGGCTCTCTTTCCCAGTAAATTCTCCAACAGGCGATCCCTCAGCAGCCGGAAAGAAGCCTCTACGCCACCCACTTCACAGCAAAGATCCTCGGCAACACACGATGTCGCCGCCGACGAAGATGAATTTTTGGGCTGCTTGATAGCAAAATTTAAGTAGGGTTTAGGCGTATGCTGCATATTTATTTAAAAGGGATGCTCAACAATATTTTGAGATATTTAAATTATTATAGCTATTTAACATAATAGAGATTAAATTTGATTAAATTGTAGTAAATTATTTGCCATTTTCTTTCAATATTTAAATATATTAGCTCAAATAAAAAAATTAATAATTATTATTGTTGAAGAAATTATTAAGATTAATTTATTTTGATTTATTTTTTTGTCTTTTAATTACATTTAGTATTACTTAATAATGATCAGGCCAACTAATTATTAACTTGGTTTTTTTAACTAATTAATCATTGATTAATACGTTAATCTTAATTGGCTATTAGATTATTGGTAATAGAGACAGCTGGTCGTAAAAGATAAGATTTACAATGATAAGAGAGGAGTTGCAAATTAAGTATTTGTCAGATGTCTCCTAATAACATTATTATAAATATATGAAATCAAATTAATGTGGAACTTATTCTGCATAATGGTTAAGAGTTTTATTTCTAATTATAACTATCGAATTTAATTATGCAATTCATTGAATCACCTGCTCGATGATTCCCTTAGCCTAGTGAGAATAGGTGACACTTCAATGCATCAATAATCTTCACATGGCAGACGGTCGGCTGGAAGGATTCTATGTCGTTAGTCGGATTAGTTTGACCCTTGTAGAATTCTAGAACAAGAATTTTAAATCTCTTTGGAGACTCAGCTTCAGAAAGTTGTCAAGAGAATGTCGTATTGGAATCTTCTTGCCTTCCTGGGGCCTGAGTTGCCCTCCGGCCGTTGGGTGTCAATCCTTCTCGAGAGTTCTACTCCTTGCCTCAAGCTACTTCTTCTCGGATGACTTCCATCATCTGATCCATAATTTCATCCTTCAGCTCTAGTATAAGTTGTTACACAAACTCACTAGTGCACTCCATATTAAAGGTGCCTTTGTGATGGGTTTCTTCTTCTTGTGTTGTTATTCTTCCTATTGATGACATGATTCACGCTCATCGTATCTTTTAGGTTGTTGGATCAAAATTTGTCTGTGAATCACACTCAAAGATATAACATAAGACACGAGAGAGAGAGAGAGAGATGCATAACAATGAATAGTAACTTAGAGCAAGTGTGTTGACCTTTTTAGAACATTCTAGCTAAGGTTTGTGTAACCTCTCTTTCATAAAATGATCCTCTTTTTATAGAGAAAAGGGGTATGGTATGTTAAATTACATTTGTGCCCATACTTTGTCAGGACTATATAGGTTATTCTATGTATTTTATAAATGTGGGTGAAGAACATGCCTATTCTCTAGTTCAGTTTACTATGTTGGTGAGACATTAGTATATGTTGTTGATCGGATAGCATTGGTAGATTTTTTCATTTGGCTAGGCTAGTGAGGCTTGGGTAGATGCTTAGTTGGATGAGCAAATAGTGTGTTTATCAGCGTTGACAGTCGGCTAGATTGGAAGACACTGCCGAATGGACAATATTTGTTGTCTAAAGGTCGGCATAATTGATCTGATCGGGTAAGCTTTGTTTATTTGTTGGAAAAGACCAGTTGTCGACCCTCGTTCCCTGATGAGGTATTCTTATCAGTATAACGAAGTTGGGAAATCGGGCAGAGAGTTGACCATTTTAATCCAATAGGTAGCTCTCCTTGGGACGAAGTGATCCTTGTGTATGTTTGAGAGTTGTTGTCTTATTAACTCTTTCTAGTATTTTATGGTGATTATTGGATGTCTTCGGCATAGCTTGTAGTAACTGAGGGGCTAGCTCCTCCCTTAGGTTGGCTTTATCGTGATGGTATGCTCGGGTTGTTTCTCACCTCATTTCTGGCTGATCCGCTCGGGCTTGAGTCACTCGTTCGCCTTCATGACTCAGCTTTGGCTTTGTTGCATCTGGTCGGACAATTGGGCCTCTATTTTTTGAACTGGTGGGCCCTCCTCTTGAATACCTTTTCGCCTTTAGACCATCAGCTCTCCTCGAGATTAGTATTGTTTCTGTGTACAATTTCCTTATGTGGAGAATTTTTTTTTTGTCTTGCTTTATATATTGTATTTCTTCATGATTTGGAAGATGTTTTTTAATTAGAATCAAAATCAAAGTGGCCCTCTCCTCTTCCCTCTTTACTTTTATTTTTTTTCTTTTTTATCTCATTTTTCTAAGGGTATGATGTATTCATTTAAATATTTAATTATATTACTGAAATTGAGCCTTTTGTTATTGAGAAGAAAATGTAGAGATTGAAATCTCCATTATTTCGGGCATGATGTTTAAAATCCTCTTGGTTGTGAGCTCATTGGCCTACCCATGTAGACTTTTTTTTTAAGAGAAAAACCTTCGTATTCACCTTATTTCTTGATAATATGTTTCCCCGCCTCTTCAACTCCTTAACTATATAAATACTCTTTCTATTGACTTTTCCAATCACCATTGGAAAGGGGAAAAAAATTAAACGTTGTTTATGAGTTGTCTCCTAAAATTAGGGCACCTTTGATTTAGTTTAACTATTTTATTTCCATTACCCTCCAAATTTATTAGATTCCAACCAAAACTTTACTTCATATTTTTAGGCATCTCCTTAGCCTTTCTAAGTCTCTCAAGCCTCCAAATATCTAGATATACCAATCAACCAATCATATATTCTTAGACTTAATAAAACCAGTCTGAATTATACACAATATTGTCTTGATGTAGCCCCATCCAAGCACTCTTAATATATTTCATCCCATCCAAAAAATTTAGATCATATTCTCCAACATTCTCTTATGGAAGTCTTGTGTTAGTTTAGTATAAACCTTACATAAATTTTTTTCCCAATGCATGCATAGGTCTTTCAAATTTCTTTAGCTATCAAACACAACAATTAAAAGCCTTAGGTCCATATTTCCACGGCCAAATCAACTTGGTATTAGAACTAAAACCTAAAATAATTGACTTAACAAGTGAAGCTCACTACAAATAAATAGTTGCTTGCTCAAATTTCAATACTAAAGGCTTAAGAAATTTGTATACATGCATGCCATATTCTCTTGCTTATGTACACATAACATATATTCAAAAATGTCCCCTAAAAAGGTGAGAAGTGTTCTTTGCATTTTTTAGTCACTCTTTTGATTGTGTTAACTAACTTTTACTCTAGCCTATTCTTTGTTCATAGAATTAGATCTTGATATAAGAGAGCTTGCAGTTCCCTTTAGATGGTACTCATAAGGATTGACTAAAAACTAAATAAAACTAGAATTGAAAGTCAACAAACCATTCTTTATTATAAATAAACTCAAATTGATCCGTAACTCATCTAAATAAAATTAGAATGACCATAATAAATTTATCAGGAACAATGACTCAAACTAAGTTCCTCATTTATACCTAAGATACCCATAGTTCACCTTAGGAACGTTGAACCTTATAAAACACAAATTCAATCAAAGTTTTAGTTCTCATACTAGAAGCCTTTGGACCCTGTTTTGACTTAGCACTGAGTTAAGAATACCAGGCTGACTCAATTTCATGAAGTCAATCCATGGTGATATTATGAGATTCAATGATCAAATTGAACATATTTTCATTAAATATTAATTATAGATTTGTATAAAGTTCCTTGATTGTTAAAAATTGGCTTATGATGATGATAAAAGTACATAACAATGTACTTTTAATCTATCTAATATGATAGTGTACATAGTTGTGTGCTTGATTATGCTGCAAGTCATAAGCACACAATTTTGTATTTTTCTTTTTTTTCTATTCTCAAAGGAGTACATAGCTTTATATTTATACAGTACAAATTGTAGGTACAAAACTATGTTTTATTTTTGTTATTATTTTATCTCATTACGTATCAATATATTTGCTTAAAATTGAACTTCTTTGTGATAAAAAACAACTTCATGATTTTGTAATTGTTTACGTTTGAACTATCTTATTGTAAAATGAAAATTTTGAGCTAACAAAAACTTACATGAGTGGATATCTTCTAACTCCTAGCAGGGTATGCCTTTAAATTGAACAAATATGTGAATCTAGAAATGGATGATCGAGAAAAATAAATTGAACAAAAGTTTCATTTTATTATTTTTAGGAAAAAAAAAAGAGGTTGATTCAAATATATTTGATATATTTTCACCAAATCTTGTTATTTGACATGTATCTCAAGGTGGTTAACATGAATCTCGGAGCATTTGTTAGCAAAAAAACACTCAAATTAAATTCAAAATTATATAGAATTCAATTTTTTCTTATTTTCAAATCTGTCACATTAGAGTGTAAATGTTTTAGCTAAACTACATATTTGTAGACTATTTGTCCACGGTTCAACTGATTATAACCACCTCCCCATAATTCAATAACTCCTTCCCATGAATGAGTGTCATCGTGAAGCTTTTATAGTCATCCGGGAGTAAATTTGATAAAAGAAGTGTATTGTCTTCATGTCCACCCCCTTCCTCCATATTTAATAGATCTGTCAAAAGCTTTGTAAAATCATTCAAGTGCTCATCAATAGTAACCTCTCATCTCATATGAAACTTCTAAAGTCAACACTTCATATGAAAACAATTCTACATGCTCTTTGTGAGATATTTGTCCTCCAATATCCTCCACTATTTTTTTTTGCAAATGTCTCCATCATCACTCATATTTGATCTCCTAAGACAGACTATTTTGGATCAAACTACAATCACTTTGGTTCATTTTCATCCAATCTCTTTCTGACTTCTCTACAGGATGTTCACTGCTATCAAAAATATCCTTCAAATTCAAAGAGCACACCACATTCATCACCTTGCACCAACACATGCCAATATTTCTTTTACCGTTAAATTTTGTCACCTCGATTTTGACTTGATGCATAACTATTTGATGAATCAATGCCTTTTCCACCATCGTGGTGGATGTTGAAGTACCCAACGACATGTTATTAGTCATGGCTCCATTATAGCTTGTAGCTTAATTTGCTTCACTCCCTTTATTTTGTGTCCATGACTCATTGAAGGCGTGGATAAGTTCTACAAGGGGACTAAGACTAATCTCCCACAAGCCCAATGTTATTGGCTATGTAATTTAACATTGTTGGAGAGCTTGCAATGCAAAGACTCATAGCCACTCCTTTGGCAGGCCAACCACCATTGCGACTACCCTTTTAGAAGTTCTCATCAAGACACCACTTTACCCATTTTGAGAGCAAGGGGAAGCTAGCCGACTCCTTAGGTTGGTAAACCTCTTATGGTATTCTCTCCCTCCGAATGGATTAAAGTGAACGTTTAAGATGCTCTTCTTCCTTCCAGATCAGCTGGGCCGGTATTATTGTTCGTGGCGAGCGAGGTACTGTTTTTGTTACTACCAAAAACCATATTCAACTTTAAGACAACACTGAAGCTGAGCTTCAATCACTTAACATATATCATATTTCTTTTGAAAATTAGGCAATTTTTGTTTTTTTTCATATGCCAGGTAAATTTAGCAGGGCGACTCATTATTGTGCCAAACACGCCCTTAATGGTTCTTCTATTTTGATGCATGTAGATGATAATAGAGAACTCTCCTTTATATTTGTAGATGACATTCTCATTTTTTTGCATGATAGATGCACACAAGCAAAATTTTTATACCTTTTTGACATATTAATGTAAAATGTAATATTTCAAGGAATCACAATTGTCTGTTGTGAGATTCATCGATCTTACTCTGATATCAATTATTATGCAAAATAATGGGAATAATAAATTCACACAACAAACAAATAACCAAACACAACGAGACTTACATGGTTCGACACGAATCCTCGTGCGTCCACGAGGAGAAGGTATTCCAATATCAATTGTCAGCGAGAAAAAAAAATGGTCAAATTAGGGTCACAACAAAGCACACCCAAATCCTTCAGAATCCTTCATATAAATAAGAAATGATTGTGATATATAAATTAATAGTGTTTCGAATAAAAGAAAGATCATAGTCTTAAATCTTCTCAAATTATATTTGATAATATATAAAGATCATATAATTAGATCTCCCCAAATTATGTTACATAATATCAATCTTCCTAATATATACACTTCATAATTTACACCCATTATATTTTAATACTTTTCATAACAGTCTTGAGGTTGAACTTAATTATTTTATCGAGTTTAAACTCAAACTAAAGCTTAATTTTATAAGTTCAAGTTGGCTTACGAGTCTACATGTTTATTGTGAAATTTAGTAATATAGAATTAATAACTAGACGACTGATAAGAAATCACATATACAATATAAAATATTTATTTTGTATATCAAGGCTCTGCTAACATGAATCCCGAGGAGAGCCAATGGTCCAGAAGAAAGTAAGTTCAACAAAGAAAGACCCATCGACAAGAGATTAAGAGGTCCCACTTATTTTATCAGATTTAGTCATCCGAGTTAAGGATGAAGGCTAACTGAGGCAGGAGAATGACAAAGAGAATGATCCAAGCTTGGGCCGACCAGATTTGAATAGACAAATCAACATCTGAGCTAACCGCCACCGAAAAATTGAGCCAACACATCGACCTGCCTCTCGACAGATCCAACTTGAGGAAAGCATCCTATTCTTTCCCATTGTCAGTCATCCTACGGACGCTCCCAATGTTCCTCATTAGGGACCAGTAATTGGAGATGTAACATAGCCTCACAATCATCCTAAAATACATCCCTCTTCAAGGCATGAGTAATCTATTAAGTTCCATTGATTCACTCTCCGCTTGACGATCTAATCTTGTTTTACCGACAAAAAACTCTTCATCTAGGAATTAAGGGTTGATAGTTAGAACAAATCAATCCATTGATAAAGTTTAGTCGGCTGAGCCAATCTTCCCAACACAAATCTAATCAAAATCCAGCCGATCGGTTGCGCCGACTCAATCATGTTGAACAAACCGACCTTATCGAGCCGAAACCAACTAAGGCATAGGGCAATCAATGGATAGATTAATATATGTAAAATACCTAAAATATCTAATAACAACATAATTAAAGTATGGGCAAAAATAAAATATCATATATTGTACCATCTTTCGTGTAAATATGAAGAACATTTTATAAGAAATAACTAAAAGATAATATATTATACTGCTAATTTTTTTCTCTCTTCTTTTCGACAATCTATCATTGAGATGTGATTCACAAACAATTTAGGATTCAACAAATTTAAATACTTTTAATAATTTAAAAATAAAAAAATTAAACTATAAAATATTTAAATTTATTTTATATTAATATTATTTTAAGTTAAATTGAGCCTTGGATGACTTGAGTTTGAATAGTGAGTTTGATTAATTAGTTGATGGAGTTTAGATTACGAATCAAGAGCCACAAACCACTTATCAAGCTCAGCTTGAGCTGGCACCATCCTGCTTAGCTCACTTACAATCCATGAGTCACAAAGTGCTTAAAACATCCATACCAATAAGGGTGTCAAAAATTGACGTGGCAAACCAACACGAATCAAACTCGACTAAAAAAATTACAAGTTAGGATTAACTCAAATATTTTTCTAGTTGGGTTCGGTAACCAAATTCAACCCCTTTATTATTAGGATTGGTTGGGTCCGTGTTAAACCTGAAAATCTAAAAATAACATGAATAAGCACGAAAATTCTGGTCGAACTCTGATTGACCAGATTGAGTTGAGCCATTTTCAAACTGGACCCAAGCTGGAACTGCTGACCAGAATTACACCTTTGCTTACCAAATATCGCCACTTCTCCTACTTCCCCATCCCTCCCGCAGAAAGAAAATGCAGACAGTTACCAAACCTCCACTCTCCGCCAACTTTCTTCCATCGACGGCGATAGCAGACCATCGCCACCATCTTCTGCTTCCCATCAGCATTTGCCCCACCACCATCCATCAGTTCAAGCAACTCCACGCTCAGGTCCTGCGCTCAGGCCATGACAATTCCTTCTCCTTTCTCCTGTCTAAACTCCTCTCTTTTCCCTTCTCTCCTCCTCCGTCTCTCGACTACATCCTCACCGTGTTCCTCCACTCCCCACATCTCGACACAGGCATATGTCACCGCGCACTCCGTACCTTCTCGCGCGCCCCCGATGGCCCTCGCCGAGCTCTCATTGCCTACGCTTGCATTCGGCGTTCGGAAGTTGAGGTTGACCGGTTTATGTTTCCAACGTTGCTTAGCGCTGCTGCTAAAGTTAACGGCGGGGATGGTGTTGCTGCACGGAGGGAGGCTCATGGGCTTGTTCTGAAATTGGGGTTTCTGTCGGATCCTTTCATTCAGACATCGCTTGCAGGAGCCTATGCGGCTGGCGGAATGGTGGAAGATGCCCGCAAGGTGTTTGATAGAATGCTATACAAGGACGTGGTCGCTTGGAACGTAATGCTGGACTGGTAAGAGTGGTTTCTAATGCTCCATAGGATGTTGAAATTTACTGTTTCGTATATGAAGACTGCATATCTGAAATCTTGTTTCTGAACTTTTGAGACAATGAACGCTACCAAATTTATCCTTTTTTTTTTAAGTCTGCTCTAAGGTAATTGACCACCTTATTGCTTTCTTCCCCCTGCAGCTACTACCAGGCTGCGCAGTACGATGACACGCTGATGCTTTTTGAAGCCATGAGAAACTCTGGTTTTGTCCCTGACAATGTGGTTCTTTCCACCATCATCACAGCCTGCGGGCGCACTGGAAATCTGTCCTTTGGTAAAAAAGTTCACTCATTCATGATTGAATCTAAAATCAAGATTGGTGATCACATTCAAAGTGCACTCATTACAATGTACTGCAACTGCAACTCAATGAGCACTGCTCAAAACTTGTATGATCAGATGTCTCGCAAAAACCTTGTGGCTTCAACAGCCATGATCTTTGGCTACTCCAAGCTTGGAAAGATTGAAATTGCGCGCTCAATATTCGATCGAATGCACGAGAAGGACCTTATTTGTTGGAGCGCCATGATTTCAAGTTATGTTGAGAGCGAGCAACCGGTGGAGGCACTTAGACTATTTAATGGTATGTTGGCAAGTGGAATGAATCCAGACAATATCACAATTTTAAGTGTTATTTCTGCCTGTTCTCATCTGGGTGCCATTGATCTTGCAAGATGGATTCACATCTATGCCAACAAGAATGGTTTTGACGGCATTGTATCGGTCAATAATGCTCTCATTGACATGTACGCCAAGTGTGGAAGCTTGGAAATGGCTCAAACAATTTTTGAAAAGCTTCCTCAAAGAAATGTTATTACTTGGACCGCCATGATCACTGGGCTTGCCATGCATGGGAAGGGGAGGTCTGCACTAGAACTTTTTAATGAGATGAAGGCCATGGGATTTGAGCCTAATGGTGTGACTTTTGTGGGTCTGCTTTACGCTTGTAGTCATTCTGGTATGGTTGAAGAGGGACGATGTATGTTCAAGATGATGATTCATGAGCATGGGATTGAGCCAAAGCATGAACATTATGGCTGCATGGTAGATATTCTTGGCAGAGCAAAGTTGCTTCAAGAAGCACATGAGCTCATAGAATCCATGCCTTTTCAACCAAATGTGGTGGAGTGGGGGTCACTGCTGTGGGCGTGCCAGATCCATGGAAATATTGTGCTGGGCGAACTTGCAGCAAAGAAACTTTTGGAGCTTGATCCAAGGCATGATGGCGCTTATGTCCTTCTGTCTAACATTTATGCAAAAGCTAATCAATGGGAGAGAGTTGAAGAGGTGAGGAGGTTGATGAAAGACAGGGCTTCTCCTAAGGAGAAAGGGTACAGTTGGATTGAAATGGATGGTGAAGTGCATGAGTTTCTGGCGGGAGATGACTCCCATTCGAGGTCTGCTGAGATCTATGACAAGTTAGATGAGGTAGTGAAGGCATTGGAAGTTGCAGGCTATTCTCCTGATATTGGGGGTGTGCTCCTCAATCTGGAGGAGGATGAGAAGAGGGCAGCTGTTCTCTTACATAGTGAAAAATTGGCCCTCTCATTCGGGCTTATTGGTTTGAATCCGGGCTCATGCATTCGCATAGCGAAGAATCTTAGGGTTTGCAGGGATTGCCACTCTTTTATTAAGCTGGCATCAATGGTTTATAAAAGGGAAATTATTTTGAGAGATAGAACTCGGTTTCACCACTTCATGGATGGCAATTGCTCATGTAGAGAATTCTGGTGAATTTTCACCATGCACTGGTGTATGATAAGGTAAAGCTAATTTATTTGTACATTTAATTTCCACAACTCTTTTTTGTATAAAATTTTATTTTTGTCAATATTTGACTGGGCCATTCCACAGTGCTAGTGATAATGTATCAATATATAGTGATGCAATTAGTTAAATAACTTTGGTTGAAGCACTTAATTAATATAAAGTTAGGTGCAGATACAAGTTAAATATGGTAGATGCTAATCCATTAATTATAGGGACATTTACATACATACCACTGAATTCCTACGTATTTACATATCTAACATCTAAACTTTACTTGTTTACATTTATACGACCCAAATCTTACATAAGCAAGGTGGAATATATGTGAAAATTAAAGTATAAGTGGTAGATATGTACATACATGGTAATTAAGTAGTATGTGTGTACATCTTCCTAAATATAATTATATAATACTACAATAAAGATTTGAAATCATCAAATTGCCATATATGCCCATCAAATCAGTTCTAAGCCAACTAACACTATTCATTAAAGCGCAAGCCATAAGTTCTAGCATATGAAATCATAACATGTATTCAAACCCAATATAGCAGCACAGCTTACTGAACGCTAGAGACCTGCTGTAAAGTCTAGAACTGAACAAAACAATTGCTAAAATCAAAGGAAAAATATATCATCAACCCTTGTCTTACAGAGCTTTAGAATGTAATGATGACCTGCTACAAAATCTGAAAAATTCAGAACAAAAATTCTCATAAGAAATGAGACCTCCCAAATATCCTCTCCCCTATGTTGGGTGCATTAAATTACTATCTTCAGGGGGGTAGAAATCATGAGAAATAGAACCAAGGGTTAGAAGTCTCGAAGTTTGCTGCTTCATTAGATTAAACATCTTAATGAATCTCAATCGGAGCACGTCCAATGCGGCTGGAAGCATTTTCCGATCCTGAAACATTGCCCTCCTCTTATACTCTACAACCCAAGTATTACCTTCCAACTGCATGGCAACAGTCATCCGTCTTTGCAAGGTCCATGAGCTTCCATTTCCAGTTCTAGAGATGGCGTCCAGCTTCCCATCCGACCACTGATCAACAAAAACAACAAATGATGATAAAACTGATCGTATAGGCATTTTCTGTAAGAGCTTTGTTGAGAAGATGACAAATACAAGGACTTGTATATGGAAAGAGAGTGAGAATAGAAAGAAGAAAATAAAGAGGATATATTACAACCATAAAATATTTCTAATCTACTTTAGTATTCTTTTCTAATTTAGCATTTTCCTATCATTAAACTTCCTCACTAAATACAGCTTACATATTAATGTATTCTAGTTTGATACAAATGCTGGAAAAAATGGGAGATTTTATTTACTAATTGATATTCGTTGAAGATATGCTGAGTTATGTAGTATTTTTTAAAAGATGATACCTCTGATGAAATGACAATCCACTTCAACATGCTTAATATATTCAGGGAAGATAACATTGATAACAATATTGACTGATTATCACAATTAAAAATCATAGGATGAGATATAGGGAAACCAAATTCTTCTACGAGAGTGTTAAGTCGCATGAATCATGAGCCTATACTGAACTCAACTATATCCAACTACAATAGTCTATTTCATACTCCTATATCTGATTTACGCACACAAAGAAACGGTATCATTAGGTGGACTTCCCATGCTTAATGATTAGCATCAAACATTTTCAATTCTTAAATGGTATGTTTATTATAAACTTTAACTTTTCCTTGAAGAGATTTTATGTATATCAAGAATCTTAAAGTCACAAAGATTTTTTTATGTATATCAAGAATCTTAAGCCACCCTCATAGTTTAATAATTGATTATATCGACATAACTCAAGCGTTGCGAATGGGGAGGCAAGGGATGCAAGTGTTTTATACTTATAACGAGAAATGAAACCCCCATTTCGAACTGGAACAACTTCAATGCCCTGAGAAGCAAGTAGCGACAAGCCACATTCAATTGAATTGACTGTTGATTCCCTAAACAAGCCCTAGGTTAGGAATCACGTGCGTGGCCAAACCCCTTGCGGAGCCGAACGATTTCCTGTTGCAAACCTTAGACATAAATCCTAGCGGGTTGGAACCCCAATTTCCCATTGCTTTGTTATTTCGAAACTTTCCTTGGAAGGGTTGGGATGCTTAGATTTTGTAAAGTGAGAAAAGCTTTGTAGCGAACTCACCTTACAAAATAACGAGGAGTTGTGAAATAAGAAAATCTTTGTAACTAGTCCATCACGCAACATTGTTGAGAGTTCCCTTTTAGAGACCCGGAGGTGAAACTTTCCTTGGAAGGGTTGAGATGCTTAGATTTTGTAAAGTGAGAAAAGCTTTGTAGCTAACTCACTTTACAAAATAACGAGGAGTTGTGAAATAAGAAAATCTTTGTAACTAACCCATCACGCAACATTTTGGAGAGTTCCCTTTTAGAGACCCGGAGGTGAAACTCCCCACACACTTTGCCAAAGCAGGAGTCAGCTATGCCGCACATCCAAGTGCTAAATCTTAGGCGCCTATGTGAGATCTTTAGCATGAGTGTGACTCGATATTGTTTGTAATTATTTGCACCATATCATGTTACATTTCATGCATCACACTTTCTGCGGTGATCTGTCGCTCCAGCCCCGTCAACATCACTTTCTGCCTCGATCGGCCGTCCCGACCCGGTCAGCATCACTTTCTATCTCGACCAGCCGCCCGACCTGGTCGACATCACTTTTTGCCTTGACTGGCCGCCCCGACCCAGTCGACATCACTTTTGCCTCAAATGGAAGCCCCGGCCTAGTCGACCGATCATTTTGGTCCGACCGGCCACCCCGACAACCGATCACTTTGGTCCTACCGGCCGGCCCGACCCTATCGACCGTTTTGGTTCGACTGGCCGCCCGACCCGGTCAACCGATCACTTAGGTCCAACTGACAACCCCAACTGATCACTTGCACTGTGCATGTTTCACATGTGCATTAGTGTCTGCTTGTTTGCTTGCACGGTGCATTATACTCTGTATGTGTTTGCCATTTACATGTGTGTTTGGTCGTTATTGGGGCACTATGCCCTTATGATCGAAGGAATTGAGGTGTGCTTTGGTTTGAGTGAAGGAAAGGAATCGACATGAGTAGAAGTCGTGTGCGGGGGAAGAAGCACTCGTGTTTCTTGTATGGAAGAGGTTGTGTCGTGCGAGATAAGGAGAAGGAAAAGGAAGACTCGCCTGCGAGTGCCGAAGCCGAAGTCCTGCATGCTTTTTCATGTGTTTGGGGACCTAATACGAAGAGGAAGAAGAAAAGGGAAGCGACTTGATGCATCATAGGGAAAGAGCCGAGCTTCATAAGGTAAATGATAATATTTGGGTTTTATGTTTTAATTATATAAATTGTTTTAATTTAAAAGTGTTATTAAGTTAATAATAAAACTTTATGAATTATTAATCAGTTAAATTAAGAAATGAGAAGATTTAATATTTAACTATAATAATTATGAAAGTAATAATAGATAAATAATTTTAACAACTTGATCAAAGTTAAGGATATAATTAGCAAGTATTTATTATGAATGAGAGATTTGAATTAGAATAGGGTATGTTAAAATAGGATTTAGATTAAATAAATATAATGAAATAAGTACAAAAATGAAATGATTAATAATCTAATTAAAACAATGTCAATTTAAAATTTAAAACTATTACAATCATTAATTAAATAAAATGAAATTTAAATAAGTAAATGAATATATGAATGATATGAGCTACATAAAGTGATTCTATGTACATGTTGACTATGATGAATTTCACCACTTTATGATAATAGTGAGAAAATGTTAAGAATCACGTGCAGGTAAATGAAAAATGTCATTGATATTGATGCCCATTTAAGTTTTACATGATGCTCTTGTGTTGATTTTATAGAAATAAAATAATATATATATGTTATTGATATGATAAAATACATTGAATGTTTTAAGCTAGTGTGAATTATAATGATCACATCTAGAAAAAAAATCGTCTAATGTTTTTATATTGATTTATATTAATTATGATCGACATGCATATTATTTTTTTATTACGTTATTGTAGTTTAGAAGTAGATGTATTCATTGACTTTTGTAGCTCATCGTTGTTTTAATTTAACTTTTCATGGTTAAGCTTTTGTGTGAAGATGAACAATAGAGTAGGGAATATCTATAGAAGGCGTGGACAACCCAAGTTAGGCAAATTTACCATTTCTTTAATTTAATTTTTAAATATGTAGTGACTCTTTCATTTTGTTTTGGGATAATTAAATATTAGTGATTATTATTGTTTGACCATCTGTTTCTGTCTTGAAAAATCTCAAGTCCCAAGTCGCGTCGTGATACACCATGCTTCCTCTTTAATTTTTACATATGTTGACTAAACAGACCAACAATAAAGAATATATTAGTTCAAATGATAGTAAGATAGATTTGCAAAGCACTAGTTTCTAGTAAGAAGCATCTTTAAATTTTTCATCATTATTGACTGATAACAGATAATTCATGGGAGAGATGACGCAAAATGCACCAAAGAATAATTTCTTTAAGAAGGTCTATAAATATTCCTTAGTGAGAGAGAAACAACTTCCTTATTTTATGTAAACTCGATGCCAAGAATGTAGACGAATGCTTTCTAAAAATGATGTTTTATTACATTAATGTTGGAAGCATCATTCTAAATGAGAAGAATGTTATTATTATGCCACAAAGAGGATTGCTAATGCCGAAAAAAGAGTGACAGATGAAGACAAAATGATCGGTCATTCTACTCTAAAGACCGAGATCAACATTAAAGCATGGCGAACAAAATGAGAATTTTTGTTTGAAGCCCTATATAGCTTTTCAATGCGTTTGGATGTTAGACACCCGTAAGCAACATATCCCAAATGTTTCTTCGTAGAAATAAGTTTAGAGAAATCCCAATAGAAAAAGACATTGTTGACCTCCTAAGCAACATATCCCAAATGTTTTTTCATATAATAAATTTAGAGAAATCCCCATAGAAGAAAAACATTGTTGACCTCTTGTTGGATTAAGGGTACATCTTTGATTAAGGCAACACAGATAAGAAGATGAACAAAATTGAGCTGAGTTATTAGGGATAAGGTTTCAAAGTAGTGAATGTCATATACTATCATGTATAACCTTTGAGAACCAAACGAGCGTTTTAGTGGTGAATAAATCCTTTTGGATGAAATTCAACAAGAAGAGTGAAGTTACATGAAATGATTTAACCTATATGAGGGCGCAACTGGATGCCAAGTATGAAGATGTAGAAAAGTACCCATTTCAACATCCATAGCATACTTCTAATTAGGATCGAATAGAACTTAATAAGCATGCATGGAATATAATAAATCAATGAGGAGATGTAGATAAATGAGCAAAGGGATATGAGAATGTTAACATAAAAGAATAAAGGCAACTTAATGAAAGGAAGGGGGATAAATGATTAAAGGACAATAAAAAACTTAATGGGTAGTCAAGGCAATGACGTGTACTTTTATACAGAGCAATTATCAATTGGGTATTTCAGAGCTTTGATTTTGGTGGATGCTCATCCTGAGCAAAATGAGTTACTTCAGGAGGAGGTAGATGAGATCGGTGAGTATATTAAACCTCCAAAGGAGCTAAAGCAAACTCCAGAGCATTGGATGGAAATGGAATAACCATAGAGATGTGACAGGGCATATAACAGGAGAGTAATAGGGAAAAGCCTTAAGAAAGGGGCATCGATGTAAAACTTGTTAATTTATCAATAGATTATAGCATTGATAACTTCTCTTAGTTTGAAGATAGCCTAGAAAGATATATTTAGTTACATAAGAAGAGAGTTTGTTTTGCATGAAGATAATTGATAAAAAAATATATAATCAAAGATTTAAAAAAAGACAAAAAAAGTGCATGCTGATAAAGGAGCGAAAATGGATAATCACCACCTAAAATAATGGATGTTACACAATTGACTAAACAAATAACAAGAGAATATTGTTTTAATCAAATGCATAAAGAATAAGACGACTGATATATAATTTGTTATCAACACAAAAATGATGAAATTGATATTGCATATATGTAGGAGCGTCATCTGTTCAAATAAGTTCAATTTCATTAAGCAATTGAACTTTCTTTTTCTGCATGAATATAAAAAGCACTTCTAATTGACTTTTCGACAAATAAATTCATGTAATCCGAGCTGGTCATTTACAAAATAAAAATATTAAATAATATCTAAGTGAGTGAACATAGAGTTTGAACCTCATATATTAGGATGAATTGTTAAATGATGCACTACTAGAGAGAAACTAGACATATCAAAGAGTTGATCAGTCTTGTCCGCTACATTCACAATCCTTACAATGGAAAATGCATCAAATTAGGAAAAGAAGTTAGAACAAGTATAAAACCACAAAATTGGTTAGGAGGATGGCCAAGAAGATGTCATTAATAAGTGAAATGGAGAAGGATGATGCCGTAGAAGCATCATTGATAAAATAGTAAGTGTCTCTAACTTTGACATCTTGTATAAAAGGTTGATAGAAAATTGTGAACATACAAAACATTATTTAAAGTTAAGAAGGAGAGGACTCAATAAACTTAACTTCAGAGACAAGGGAGGATGATCCATCTACAATAATGAAATGTGAGAATACTGCCATGATATGAGATGAAAATAAATTTCAAATACCATATCATGTGAGAAGATTCGCTAGAGGCTAATACCACATGGGAGCATTAGGTAGTTCATTATGTTATTCTTCAATAAGAGATACCGAACCATCGATCTTTTTTAACATGATAAAAGCTGTGATGAAGACATGTTGAGTTGTTGGGGAATAGTTAAGTTTTTTTTTTCCTATTATTCATCCGCGAGTACCTCAACCACCTTGTATTACAACAGCAAAATTTTGGAGTAGTTTGATCGTGATCAGAAAAAGACAATGTAGATAATTTTATGACTCGAAGATTTTGAGAGCGAGCACTCAGAGATTTTGAAAACTACAAAGTCAAACATAAATTGAGGCTGAACAAATTATAGGGACGGATAAAGACTATTGAGGAGTTTGACCCAAATTTATTATTATTTTTTTTACCAAGAAATAACATTAATGGTTAAAACTTAAAAAGAGATATCAAAGAAGTTAACTTTATATTCCCTACAAAAAATTGATGTGCTTCTAAATAAATTTTTATGTTGAAAAGAGAAGTCTCGGTAAAATGTATGCTTGAGAAAAATTACTACCCTAGAAGTAGGTAGAACCAAGAAATCCCATATTCCTTTGACATTCTCCTAAAACATAAAATTAGAAGTGATGGAGGGTTTGAGGCTATGTGATTAAGTTTGCATAAGAATGCATATAAGAATGGGAAGAAATCCCATAAGGAGGCTATGTGACATTCTCCTAAAACATTCTTATATGTGATCCATATAAGAATGCATAATCAGAAGCTTAACATTTGTTGATGTCCATGTGATTAAGTTTCTCATTAATCTCTACAAGGAAATAAAAACCTCAAGGCCATAAAAGGTAGTTGGTACAATTGATTTTGGCATATGTCTCGATTGTGGACAGTTATGGGAATTCTGTATTGATTTGGTTAACAATTTTTTTAATAGAATTCTAAAAACTAAGTGGATACCAAATGATTAGAGAAGAAATATTTTAACACTAATATTTAAGAATAAATTGAATGTTTAAGATGTGATAACTACATAGGAATTAAATGTATGAATCATATAATGAAGATATGGGAGCAAGTAAGGGAACATATACTTAGAAAGTAACATTAACTTCAAAGAGTCAATTTGATTTCATGCCAAAAAATAGCTACTATAGAAAAAAAATTATGTTAAGTTTTTTATTGGAATTGTATAGATAAAACGAAAATGATCTTCCCATGTTTTTGTAACCCCAAGAGTGTATATAATTGAATACCATAAAAATTTTTTTGGTGTTCTTTAAATAGGAAATATATGTCTCGATCGTGGACAATTATGGGGATACTGTATTGATTTGGCTAACAACTTCTTTAATAAAATTCTAAAAACTAAGTGGATACCAAATGAATAGAGGAGAAACATTTTAACACTAATATTTAAGAATAAATTCAATGTTTAAGATGTGATAACTACATAAGAGTTACACGTATAAATCATATAATGAAGATATTGGAGCAAGTAATGAAACATATACTTAGAAAGTAACATTAATTTTAAAGAGCCAATTTGATTTCAAGCCAAAAAATAGCTATTGCAAAAAAAAAAAAAAATTGTTAAGATTTTTATTGGAGTTGTATAGATAAAACAAAAAGGATCTTCCGATGTTTATGTAACCCCGAGAGTCTATATAATTTAATACCATAAAAACTCATTTGGTATTCTTTAAGAAATGTATGTCACATATATGTTGATAATATTAAATATACATATGATAGAGCCCTCATTAGTACAATTAAGTAATTATGAAGTGATCCAAAAGTTTTCAATTATAGTTGGTTTATATCAATGATCAATGTTGAATCCATGTTCTTAACATAATTTATGGAGATGCTTACAAAGGATATTCAAAAAGAGGCGCCCTGATACATACCTTTATATTATATGGCATATAATTTTAATGAATGTGTTAAAAACTATCATTCAATTTTATTAGAAGGTTTTACAATATTTATGTATGGTACACTAAGTATCTTGAATCTACTATAAAGAAGAATGATATAACTTTTAGAGTTAAGATTGAATGTTTAAAACAAAAATGTAAAGCATAAGGTTATCTAAATAAGCCCTTACCCAAGCTCCACAATGGCAGGAACACTATAAACTGGGCATGACAATAAAAAAATGACAGTTACATAATAATATTTCATATACCTTAACTATCTTATATGTAAGGGTGTGCAAAAATGATGATTGATCCAAAAATCCTGATCAAACTGACTATATTGGTTGTTTTACTTCGATTTATTTTAGGTTTAATATTTTGTCTATTTTATGGCAGTGAGCTCACAATTGTTTTGTTATTCACCTACAACACCTTAACCTAATAAACATCTTGAATCCTCAATCAGTCTCATAAACTCTTTTGGTTTGGCATAGGAATAGTAGGTGATTGATCTTCATTTATGGGCTTCTGTTTTTGAGCAAAAAATGAATTGTTTCTAGTGTATCAGGCCCGTGATTGTTTTTCACTGTGCTCACTCCCTAATAAATGACTTGTCCTTGGTTCTACTTAGATTAGTCAATGAGAATTATGGCTCTAATAGGTTTTGATAGCTTTTAAACATGGTTGAGCAAGGTTCAAGAGTGCAACTATCATAATGGCTACTTGTGATTGAGTGGACTTTTAGAGCATAACACTTAATGATGTTAAAAAAATTCATTGAATGGAGATGACGGCAAATGAGAAAACGTCCATGTGATGAGATTGGTAATACATGTGAGAGTTTGGGTTTAGTCCCAAATTGGATTATTAACAAAGTAGTTTGCATAAAAATATCAACTGGTTGGCCCTCACTTGAAAGCTTAAGGTTTTGGGTTGAAAACAAATATGAGCATTGGCGCATCATAATCTCTAACAACCACCACAGTACTCCTCTTTCACATTCAAATCCTACTTTAGATTTCGATTATGATAATTGATGATTGTTTGTCCAAGTTCTTTCTCTTTGGCTTCATGCCTTCTACGTGTGACTAGTTTTGCCTTGACTTTGGGTCTTTTATTCCTTCAACCTCTTTAAGATTTAAATATATTTTAATTGGATAACTTGCTTCATTACAAAATGATTATTGCTTAGATTGTTCACTAAAAAACATTTTGATACCTTCCTAACTAATATCAACGTTTTACTTTTTAATTTCAATTTGATACTTTTCTTGCCTTTTTTGTCCCAGGTTACCATTATGTACTTTACTATATATTTACTTCATTTGAATTTATAATTTTGAGGGCGTTAATGCAGGAATATATATGTGGCTCTGCTCTTTTTGCAGTGAATGATTGCCTCCGACTTGTTTGATTTTATTCTATTTATACTACTTTAATTTAGTTTACATATTGAGGGTAATCAATTTGCAAATTATTTTAATGTTTTGTTTTGTTATAATCAAAATGCACAATTTGACTTTCTCTTTGATCCTAGACTTTTTTATATACCACACGATAATGATAATCATTAATTTATAACAAATTAGTTCACACCAAAGCATTGAAAACCGTTTAAAACCATTTTAAATCAAGCAAATTCAAGAATTGAAAATATTGATTCGATTGGCTCAAATTGCCATTAAGGAATTGAGCCTTCAATTTGATACTTTTCTTACCTCTTTTTGTCCCAGGTTACCATTATGTACTTTACTACATATTTACTTCATTTGAATTTATAATTTTGAGGGCATTAATGCAGGAATATATATGTGGCTCTGCTCTTTTTGCAGTGAATGATTGCCTCCTGGCATGTTTGATTTTATTTTATTTATATTATTTTAATTTAGTTTAACACATTGAGGGTAATCAATTTGCAAATTATTTTAATGTTTTGTTTTGTTATAATCAAATGCCCAATTTGACCTGCTCATTTATCCTACATTTTTTTATATACCACACGATAATGATTCATTAATTTATAACAAATTAGTTCATACCAAAGCATTGAAAACCATTTAAAACCATTTTAAATCAAGCAAATTCAAGAATTGAAAATATTGATTCGATTGGCTCAAATTGCCATTAAGGAATTTACTTTACTACATATTTACTTCATTTGAATTTATAATTTTGAGGGCGTTAATGCAGGAATATATACGTGGCTCTGCTCTTTTTGCAGTGAATGATCGACTTCTGGCATGTTTGATTTTATTCTATTTATACTATTTTAATTTAGTTTAACACATTGAGGGTAATCATTTTGCAAATTATTTTAATGTTTTGTTTTGTTACAATCAAAATGCACAATTTGACTTGCTCTTTGATCCTACACTTTTTTATATACCACACAATAATGATTCATTAATTTGAACAAATTAGTAACAAATTCAAGAATTGAAAATATTGATTCGATTGGCTCAAATTGCCATTAAGGAATTGAGCCTTATATTTTTAACATATTATATTAAATGCCCAATAAAAAAAAAATGGCGATAACACTTAAACTTTTTATGTGCTGCACTTCTCTTATAAGTAACTGAGTCCGGAGAAAAGGGCTCGGAGAAAATTCAACAAAATAGTCAAGAAAGCAATCATAGATAAAAAAAAAAAGAAAAACTGAATAAAGAGGCGATGCACTGATCAATAAAGGTACAAGATGCAAGAGTTTCCTACTCTTGCAACCGATCAAGATATAAAAATCACTACTTGAAAGATTGGCGAAGAAAGGAGACCCGAGATGTCACTACCAACAATGGAGGGGTACAGTTTCCACAACCCAACGCCATAGATATACATACTTGTCCCCATCTGGGAAATACAAAGGGAGCGCAGATCTTTACAAAACTCAATTGAGAAAAAAGTTCCCCTAATACAAAAATGACCATATTTATAATCAATAAGGGACCTAAACCTAATAAAATGAAACAGAATAAAATAACCATGCGTTATTAGGAGTGGGCGGCAGAGAGGGCCTACCGACCCTCCCCCACTTGAAACAAACAGGTTTTGGGTCGCCTCCTTGCATCAACATACAAGGGTTGGTGGATTTTCGACCTCATCTATTGAAACATCTGACTTCTCATGATATGGCGTCAAACAGGCCGCTTTGATGGTGGTAGAGCTGTCGTAATCTTCTAAGATTGGAGACCATTCAACTTTCGACACTTGTCTCCTCAATGACATGACTAGGGTTTAGGTTTGTGATGTGAAAGAGGGTGTATAAGACTAATTTAGGATGCATTAAAACTATTTAAGGTTGCTTATTTTGAAAATTAACAAGGAGAATTAGGGTTAGGTCAAGATTTGACTATGATTTGGTGAGATTAGGTTTGAAGGTGAAAGAGACTGTATGGACTGATTTAAGGTGCAAAATAAATGCTTGGGGTTGCTGATTTTGAAAATCAGTAAGGGGGAATTAGGGTTAGTTCTGGCTATAATTTGATGGGTATAGGTTTGAGAGATGAAAGAGGGTGTGTAGAGCTAGGGTGCAGAAAAAAAACATTTAGAGCTGCAAATTTTGAAAATCAACAAGGGAAAATTAGGGTTACATCAAGATTTGGCCATGATTTAGTGGGTTTAGGTTTGGGAGGATTTTGGTAACTCTAGGATGGAATTTATGTTAGACTAGTTTTGATATCAAATGATACCGGAGAAAGGGAGTCGTAGAAGATTAAACAAGAACAACCAAGAAAACAATCCGAGATTAAAAAAAAAACCAGAACAAAGACGAGACACAATAATTAAATAAAAGATATAAGATACAAGAGTTTTCTACTATTGCAACTGATCAAGATGCATAAATCATAACCCAAAAAGTTGATGAAGGAAAGAGACTTGAGATATCACCACCAACAACGGAGAGATACAATTGCCACCACTTAATACATTACATACATACTCATCCCCATCTCGGAATCACAAAGGGAACGAAGACACTCACAAATGAACAAAAAAGTCCCTAATAAGATAAACAACTATATATTTATAATAAATAAAGGCCTAAACCTAATACAAGCAAATAAATGAAAATACCCTTGCTGATATTAGGAGTGGGCGACAACCCTAGGCGTAGAGTGAGGGCCGACTGACCCTCCTCCCACTTGGAACAAACCGGTCAGGGGTCCCCTTCCCTCTGTCCCACTTGGCACTAACCGTTTCGGGGTCCCCTCGCCTCCCCGAGACATAAACAAGAAGTAATGCTGAAAAATAGGAAAATTATGGCCTTAAATGAAAGTTGAGTGAACTAAAATTCCTATTAATACTGCTAATTGTAAGAACAAACTAGTCAATGGAATGTTTTCCCCTCCATTTTAGGCCGTATTTTTCATACTCTTTAGCATTAACCTATAACATGACATCAGACAGTTACATTAAAAGGAAGATTTACATACATACCTCTCAGTTCCTATGTATTTACTTATTTAACACCTAAACTTCAATTTTTACATACAGATCACCTTATCTATGCATGAAAAAGCGTTTTTTACCTTTTGAAATGTTAAAATGGTGGTATTTTTTATGTGATATAAAAGATTTGGGTGGTATAAACATAAAAATTAAAGTTCAGGAGTTAGATATGTAAAAACATAGGAATTGAGTGGTATGTAAAGATTGCTCTGGAAAAAGAAAGACAGGCACCTCTGTAATCTTTCCTGAAAGGAGCGCAAGTGATCTAGAATAAAACCCGGTTGAGATCAGGCCAGATGTTCGCAGAGGGCTTCCCCAGACACTCACTTCCTCTGCCATGGAGTCGTATACAACGCATCTGAAGTGGAAGAACTGACGACCTGCCTGTTACAAAATATTTTCAGAGAAAGAAACAGAAAAATGCAATCTTTGAGCCTTTTAAGGATAGTTTTAAAGCATCGAGATACATTTTAATTGCACAAAAAACAAGTTTCAACAACTGGCATGTGGTATATGCAAACAAAACGTGAAACTTTTTAATTTATCTATTTATTTTGACAAATTGAGACAAAAGAATGACATCAATAAGAAAGAAATTTACTTGTTTCATTTTCCAGGCAGTGTTCAAAGAGCTGCAATTTAAGACTCCTCCATCAACGACCTCTGCAACCTTCAGCTCCAAAATCCTTAACCTCGCTCTCAAATCCGCGGCTTGACATCCAGAATCCTCTACAAATTGCTCCAACATTTCCATCGTCAATTTAGGACCAAATCCCTCCATTACAAACTTCAGTTCTACCGCTGCGAAGAAGAGAATCCCTGCAAAAACCATCAGTTTCCAAAGCCCTAGAACACAAAATCCGCCCTTATTACCCGAAAGTCCCCGAATATGTGGCCGAGATTTGGCCGTTGATTCAATGGGAGGTGTGAGGGAGAACGATTGAGTTGGAATGAGATGGTTGGGGGTAGCCGGAGGTGTGGCCGGTTCCATCACCGGCCGCGGCGGAGGTGTCGCCGCTCTTTTACCTAAAGAAGTCGCCGCTCTTTTACCTAAAGAAGTCGCCGCTCTTTTGCCTAAAGAAGAGATTTTTGTGATGGAGCTTCCGGTGGGAATGAGGTCTAGGGTTGCATTGATGCTTGCTAAGCAGATTTTGCAGTCGCAGTTGGTTTCCTTCCGGCAACCAGGGAAGTAGCTGCTGCTATCGGCTCGGCCTTCCGAACGGTGTCGTGCAGCGGCGGCCGTGGAGGAGGGCTCCGCCTTAGTGATCGCCGGCGTTTTTGAGGAGGCGCCGGAAGAAATACTGGAGCTTTTCATCCTCCGAACTCCTTTCCGCTCTCGTTGTGTTCAAATCTGTTAGGGTTACTTTGTCTGCCAGTTTTTTGAATTTCGGAATTTTGCAACGTTCGGAACCTGAGAGCCCGCATCGGAGTTTTTTTAATAATAATAATAATAATAATATTATTATTATTATTATTTACTTCAATAAGTTTCAAAGCATAAAATTTATTACATTTATTTTGAGAGGTGTAAGATATAAATTGAGATATTTACACATATACCAGATAGCTTTTATGTATTTATATATCTAATATTTAGATTTTAATATTTATTTATATAACTATCATTCTTTAAATAGTGTAAATATATCATAAATATCAATTTTTGGTAGTGAGATAAATATTTTTATGTATTTATTTTGCTTGAGGAAATGTAGGGACATATAAGTAAATATTAAAATTTAGATGTTAAATACAAAAATATATACAAATTATGTGATATATATGAATATCACTGGCATTCTAGAGCAAATTTAATAAATTATAGGCTCCTTTAATAAATTCACTCCCATGTCCTGTGCTAACACATTCTTTTAGGATTTGTATTGGTTATGGTAATTAATACCCAACAAATCATATGGTACAAGTGAAATAAAAATCTTTTGCAAAATGCAGTGAAAATGTTAGAGCTAATTGATTAATGGGTCTTTGGGTTTATTGAAAAAAAATAGTGTAAAAAAGGATATATTGTAGATATTTGAAAGTATTTTAGAGTTGGATGGTTAGATGTAATGCAAGCGCATGATTTTACTTTTTTTATTTGTTTTAAAGTAAAATAAACAATATAGAACTCACTTGTGAACAATGGATGATGATGGTGTTTAGTCAGAGGAACGACAATGCTTAATGACAATTGGTGGTGGGTGGTGGCAAGAGGCAAGAGGCAATAGACATGGTGGTGAGTGGTGGGTGGCGGCGAAAGGCAATAAGCAGTAGCCACTGTAAATGGCTTAAGTGGCAGTGGGTGGTGAGAGTCAGAAGCTAGTAGTCAGTGATCACAATATTGATCAATAGCCAATGATAGCGACCAATGGCAATAGCTGGGTTGAGATGGTGTACAATGGCGAAACTGTGGAGGACAGCTTGTGGAGAGAGGTGAGCGACTGTGGCAAGCAGCCACGGGCGGTGGGCGTTGGCTGATACGTTTTTCAAGGGTATTTGAAAATCAAAATATTCAGTTGGCTAATGTGATACTCTTATATACACCTCAATATTTTTTCAAGCATTTCACTCTATGAATAATCATATTCTATATCAAAAGAACAGTGATTTGATTCATTGAATCGTGGTATGTTGTCATTAATTCTATGAATATAAAACTTGATTTTTTGGATTTATTTTATGTTTATTTTATGAATAGTCTTTACTATATATTTATAAATTCAACGTTATATTCTCTTTAATTTTCTCCAAATGTTGATGGGCATTATATAAAAATGTACATAATTTATTTATTGCCATGCTTTCTTTACAATTTACACATGATCATACAATTTTTTAGGTCATTTGGTGTCTGTTTTTCGAAGAATTTTCATCAGTATATTTTAAACTCAATGTAATATATATAATTTTTAATTTTTATATAGTTTTTTGAGTCTTTATTGTGCATGGCATCCATTGCTTCTATGATTTGAAGCATTTTGTTAAAGTTTGTGTTATTTAAAATACAAGCCAATATTTTAACACTTACCTTCTATAAAAGTTTCTATTATCCATTCATCTTAAGAAGATTGACATACATAACACTAAGTTCTTATGTACTTACATATCTAAGGCCTAAACTTCAATTTTTTCATATAAGCATTAAGCCATCCTTTTAATGCATGAAAAATTGCATTTCACTTTTTAATAATTAAAATTATTATTATTATTTTTTTTTTTTTTGCGATATGAACGATTTGGATTAGATGAATGCAAAAAAGCAAAGTTTAGGTATTAGATATGAAAATACGTGAAAAATATATCCTTTTAATAATTTTCATGATTTAAATTTTGGCAATATTTTTCATTTTTTTTATTTGAATATTTTTAATTTTTATTAGTTATCATGTTGTTGTAGAACAACATGCATACTTTATGAAATAAAATTTATAACGTGCATGTGTGAATGACGATGCCATAACATTCAAACATCATATTATTTGTTGTACATAAGTTACATTCAACTGACACTATATTTGTGATTTATATGTAATAATATTTATGGCACTGTTGTTTTAATGAATGCTTCTTACAAATTCAAAGATTGCATACTTTGATTCTTACTTCATATGTTGGAAGTTGTTTTGCATGGCAATTTATACAAGCTCATATTTATACATATATGATTGAGTCCACCACTTTCTACTATAAAATCTCTTAATTTTCGTTTCACATGTTAATTCATATAAACTATGTAATCATGATGCCTAGTTGCTGTATTATGGGTGTGAATCAAAGTTCTGAGGTTTTTCTTCTCAAATTCCATGCTTTATTTTCCTATTTTGATGACTTTACATGTGGAAAGTAATTTTTTTTATGTTTTATAGGGTACAAGTGTTGAGCGTGTTCCGGGGAGTTAAAGATGCAAAGTGGTTAAAAGAGAAATGACGCACCTACGCCAAGGAGAGGCATACACACGCCCCTTATTGGATAGGCGGCATCCCATGCCCAGGAAAAGCATGCTCGTGCCAAGGGGAAGCATGCCCGGGCCCGTTCTTGGATAAGCGACATGCCAGTGCTCTGGGGAAGTACGCACCACACCGCCTCACAGAGCACTCGCCACACCCACGCAGGAGCCTAATTAGCCCGCGCTAGCTCTTTGCACACAATGAATTGTTCCATAAATTGATGAAATTAGAGGGAATTATTTATGAAATTTGAGCCCTGAATGTATGAGGGAGTGCATGGAACATTAGGGAGACTTGGTTTCTAGAGCTTGCTTCTTCTCAGAGTTTAAGGGAGTCTTGATCTTGCCCAACGATTTTCTATATTAGTTGGGGAAGATATCTATGGTGTTTGTTTTTTTTGAGAGTTATGAGAGTTGTGAGAGAGAGAATATGTGTACTTGTATGAAGGAGATCCATTGAGTGCTAGGATTGTACGTAAGGGATTGTAGGATTTTGCAAAGGAAAATTGGCTCGCGCGTGAATTATTTGTACCTATTTATATTGTTTTCCTTAATATTTGCAATTAAATCTTTTTGTTTTCTTCCTTCACTCATGGTAACTATTTCCCTTTCATGCTTATGTGACGTAGGGCATGGGATGAATCGATGTTTTGATTCATGAGCTTCTCTAGATATTTTTCATGCTTTGGATTTCATATATTGATGTTTTAACTTTTCGATCGTAGTTTACTCATGATTTTACCAATTACAAAGTTAAAACACCTTGTGATCTGCAACTTCTAATAGTTGACTAGAAGAACAAATATGTTAACACACACACACACACACTTATTAGAATAGACATATTGCCAATAGGAGAGTCCAACATGGACAGGGGATTAGAGGATTCCTTAGCAACCTTGCATGATTAAGCCTTGCTTAACTATAATTTGGGTGTCCATTGCTTCTTAAGATCTAAATATAAGCTAAAGAGCATTTATCCCTAGTTGTCAGCAACAATGTCGGAAACTTATAGAATATAGTATTGAGGAACTACTAGATCGGTGTTATATGAGTATGAACATTTCACCTCTGAATAACTTCAATGAAACTTTGTTTTTATTTTTGATTTCTGCATCTGAATATTAAAACCTTTTACATTCTACAAATCTAAACCTTCAAAATAAACTTAACAATGTAATAAACTGAAACTTAGCATGTTAGAAAAGTTGACATGGTTTCTCGTAGGATTGATTTGCAATCTCTAATTTTGCATATTGCTTGATAAATATGCATACTTAAGTGATTGACCATTTTCGATGCTTCGTGTCTCTCTTGGAAGAAGATGTCAATCATGACTCGGGATATGTGGTTTATGGAGTTAGACTTAAAATCCACTTATTTGAATTAGAAGTATAGTTTAATGTTTATTTGTTATATTAGTAAATATTGCATTGTAATTATTTTGCAGAGGTCCTTCTATTGACTGGTCGAGCATTACAATGAGATCCAACATAATTTTATGGATCATACAAGGCATCGACTGAGTGATATATTCACAACGGCTTGTGAGAAGGAAGAGTGGTCGATCTGGGTTGGGGAGGAGATATGGGTGGAGTTGATGAGATTACTAGTCACTCCTAAATATCAAAGGAAGAGGGATACAAACCATCATAAGAAGGGCACCGAAGGAGGCAGGGATGCTGCACTCCACATTAGAGAATTGATCACTCGCCCAGAGCACTGGAGGAACTTAGTAAGATTCACTCAATACTTGATAATTCAATAATGCAATTATCCAATTCTTACTATTTTTGCATATTTATTGGCTCAGAAACTTGGCCAGCCACCCACCATTGTGGAGTTGCATGGCAAGACGTATCAGTGTTCAGAGATGCAGCAGTGGGTCTACAACATATCTTTGCGTATCTATATAAGTAAAACACTTTGATTTTCTATAATTTAGTTACATTTTTAATATAAAATTTTAATTATTTTTTTTGTTTTAATTATGTAGAGTGACTATGAACACATAGAGCTAGAGCCAGAGCCATAAATAGAACTCAACTTTGCTAGTAGTAGTAATAGTCAATCTACTTTTGAATAGTTTCACTGTAAGATCTAAAGGTAGCTAGTGGGAAGAAGGAGAAGGTATACGACTTAGGTGTAAAGGATATTGCATTTTAGGCCAAGCACTTCTGATTTGCTCATACTCTGAGGTTATCGTCACTGGACTATTACGAACTTGTTTGACATTTCATTGTTATGACTAAGGAGCTTCGTCAACTATGTGAGGGACAACAGAGAGTCGAAGCCACTGTAGTGTGATTGAAGTATGTTTTTGATCTCCGTGGCATGTGAGGTCAGTTCATGAGGAAGAGGAAGAGAAAGAGGAGGGGCAGGTGGAGGAGGATGACTATAATGAGATTGCCCCATAGGGGTTTATGATTTTTTTTTTCATGTTTAGTATGTGGGCCTGTACAGTGCATATATATTTTTTTGTTTACATTTTATAAATTTTGGTGGATGGACAACTTAGTAGATTTTGTGTCATGTATGATATTTCTATTTATTGTCAATGTTGATATATGTTTGTATAACATGTTGTGTATGTGATTAGTAAATATTGAATGGACTCTAATAGCATATTTTTGTTTTTTTTTTTTGCAGGTATACAAAATGTTATTATTATTTAATTTATTTTTAAATTTACTGAAGGTTTGAGTCAGACATCTGTTCACATTTTGCTGATACAAATTAGCGTCGCCAAATTCTAATGTATTTTGACATTAAGTCTATGTCTGACAAAACATACGCTTGTTTCATAGTTAGATTTTACGTCCATAAGAATCTTGTCAGGACATCTTAATAGTGCACCTTTCAGACGCAAATCCGATGTAAACATTTTAGCCAATGCCAATTACTTTTGCACCCCATATTTTTGTGTTAGACATTTGTTTGAGGTAAAGTAAGAGGAGTTTACATTGGATTTTTGTCCTATTATTGGCGGGAATATACGATACTAATCTACAAAATTCCTATTGGGGTGATGTAAGTGTAAAAAAGCAAAGTTTAGGTGCTAGATATGCAAGTATATAATAATTGGGTGGTGTGTAGGTAAATGCTACTTTTAATATTATTTCTTCTACAAATAACTGTTAGTGCAAGCATTTCAAGCTTTTAATGAATGCTTTAGGCCATATGCATGCACATTAAACTTGTACAAGTTGTGTACATAACTTTAAACTAAATACTATAGCTACATCAAATAATCTTATTCCTTAAGCACTAGATGGAGAAACATACGCTTCATGCCAAGCACATGCATATTTTAGCTATAGCGTGCGAGTAACCATTGGAATATGTAACTTCTATAAGAAGACAAATACAAACCAGAGTGGCTATTTAGAGACTCTTCATAACAGTATATGTATGTTTTATATTTTTTTAATAAACACTCTACTCCTTCAATATATGATACTCTCACCATCGAAAGAAAATTGAACTTATCATAAATCTCTAAGTTTGATCTAACATTGTCTCACAAAAGTTTATATGCTCACCTTCATAATACAAATATAATAATTTGTTGTATTTAATTTGTGTCCCATATTTCTCTTCGAAACACTTCATTTTAATAAGAGTTAAGTACTTAGAGTTAATAGTCATGGTTTGTGATGTGGATGGATCTTATAGCAAAATTTTATATTAAACGACTTCTTGTCGGTGCTCAAACAGACCATTTTAGACATAGAAGGGTTAGTCATGATTTTACAAGACTCTTCTTCTAGGGATTTTCATTTATATCCCATCTCCATGTTTCTACCTCAAGGAAGATTAACACCCTACTTAACATAATTCTTCTCAAAAGAATAAATTATAAACTTTTCATAGTAAGCTATGACTATTGAGCTCTCTGCATGATCATCCAATTACTTTCTCCTAGAATATTCAATTCATGTAGAAAGAATGATTATTAAGATCCATATAATGTTACAATATGCTTTCTAAATATTGTTCTAAATTTCTTATCATGTATGCACTTTATATTTCTTTAATGATAAATGTTGTATTTTGAAAAATTTGTTGAGCATTGAGATAATCAAAACCATAAAATGATGCCATCTCTACCTTGGACTCACTTATTAAACTTATAACTTAAAAATGATGAGCTTGATCCAATAAGCAATCTCTTGAGAAGATAATCTAATTTTATGTTAATAAGTGAGCTTCATAAAAGAGAAAGAATTAAAATAAACTCAATAGTGTCTCATTTTGATCCAGACAACATTAAAATTATTCTTCTCTTCTCACCCTTCAAGTATAAAACCACATCAATAAACGATATGTTGGTACTTTGAAAAAATATATGATTGATAAATGTCCCACCATACCTTCAAGAACAATGATCCTTCTCAATTTAGGATGTTTTAGTCGTCTAGTTGATCAAAAGATGAATAATCAATTCATCTTGTTTTTGAGATATGCAAGATAAAGGGTTTGTACATAATGTGATTTGTGTTGATGAACTAGCGTGAGAGCTCTCATAAGTCAGCTGAATCTATTTATGACATTATTTATTGATTTTATATGTTTTAATGTAAAAAATCACCATATGATATGTTCTATTTAGCTAGACACCTGACATGCAGTGTGTGTGTGTGTGTGTGTGTGTGTGTGTGTGTGTGATAAATGTCATTCATATTGCTAGTTAATATGAATCATATGGACTACTACTGACAACATGATACCCATATTCTTGAGTCATGCTTTGTATTATGTATTTGATACTTATATATAAGTACAAACATAATTATTTATCTCTTATGCATGTGTTTATTCCCTTTAAAAATAATTTTTAACATACATACTATTCAATTTTTAAGCATTGAGTAACATATATTGAAATATATCATCTACAATTACATTTTGACAACGATAATTTAAATCATATTTTAATGATTAATCTTTGCTCAAATTTCAATAAATTTTTTATCAAATTCAACAACATGGTGAACTTGAGTCCAACTCATGTGCTTGAAGCATAGTAGAAAATATTGAAACATTAATTGGAGAAATAAATAATTTTCTAATTTAGCAAGTTTATAGTCAAATCAAGCATCTTAATGAGAAAAAGGTAAAAGCCTAAGATCACTTTATCATGACATCATTAAAAATTTGAAGGCTCAAGAAAGATATAATATTAAAGAGGTCACTCTGACCATTTGATTATGTGGTCTAGATTCATGTGATATTTATGAAGATTGCCACTATTAAAATTTCTAAATAGAACCTGGCTCTCTTTATAAGAAGAAGAGAAACATGGATTTAGTGGAGAAGACTCGAGGGAGCTTTGAGGGCTTGAAGATTCTTGAGCTCCACTCATTCATCATCATTGGATCATTATTGTTTGGCTACTTCAATTGTTGTACCATAGTCATCATTAAATTATAGTTGTTATAAGAGCATTGTTTCGATATCACCAATAATGCCCTGATATCACCACCTTCATCACCATCATCGTCGATAGGCCATCAAAGTTGTTGGATCACCATCTTATTGCTACCACGACCTAGTTGTTTTTGCCATTGTCATTGTCGTTACCATCGTTGTTGGACTGTTGTTGTAATTAGACCATCATTATTGATGATCCATCACCCGGCTTCCATTGCAATTGATGGATCACTACTGTCGACATCATTATTAGATCACCATCGCCCAACCCCCACTATCCGTCCCCTACAATCATTTCATGCTCATTGTCATTTCTTTATTATTTTTTTCATCATAAAAATAGTTAAGTCAGCATCTCATGTTGTTGTAACACTGTTTTTCCCTATTTGAGAGATAGGCAAACTATTTTAACTTATATCTACATTGGATAATCATTTCAACTAATCTAAGTCCAATGGTTTTCATATAAAAAAAAAATCTTTGATGAACCTTATTCTCTTTTTTCATCCATTTATATTTGGGGTCTTTTACAAAGGCTCTATATTAACTTCCATGTTCTACAGCTAGTAAATTTTTTCACACCAAAAGTTTTACATCATATTGAGAAATGATTCTAGATTGAGGGGAAACTTTCAATACAATCTCAAAGGATCATTCACGTTAATGTCATGGCCATTGTTGTGGTTGGGAAGTCTCTTTGCCTTTTACTTAGACAATAAGTCTAAGGCAGTCCATTATAAGTTATAAATAAAACTTTTAAAATCTCAAAAATTCATTTATGCTAATGTCTTAAGCATTGTTGTGGCAAGGTAATCCTTTTGTTCTTTTCTAACTTTTCAACAATGTAGCAAATAATTTTAGGCTAGGGGCAACATTCAGTATAACCTTGAAAGCTCATTCACATCAATGTTCTGGCAACAATTGTGGTACGACAATATTTTTGCCCTTCGTTTATACAATAAATCTATGAGAATTAATTATGCGCTAGCTACAATCTCGCAAGGTCATTCACGCCAACGTTTTCATCATAATTGTTTTAGGGCAATCCTTTTACCTTTATTATAGACAACAAGTGTGTGGAAACTAGTTCTATATTGGAGAGCAACTTTTTCTACAATCTCAAACGTATCTTCACGTCAATGTCTTAGGCATGTTTATAAAAGGGTAATTCTTTTTCCTTCTACTAAGACTAAAAGTTGATGAAAACCAATTCTATATTGGAGAATAGAATTCATTACAACATCAAAAAGGTTGTTTATGTTAACTTCTTGGGCATAGTTATAGTAGGGCGGGACCTTTGGCATATATCGTATGATTAATTCAGAACGAAGATTTGGTTGTTACCTTTGGACCAATGTCACATGGCCATCATCAGACTGCCTTCACTGCCAGAATACTGTCATCAAACCACCAATACCATTGACACCATCATGCTAATGCCATCTCCATCACTAAATTGGAAACACCAAATCCTTATCACCAACTATCATCATTGAAGTATTGTCGCCACCACCATCATTAGACCACTACGCCATTGGGCTGCAATCACACCACTACCAATACCCAATAGTTTTCATCATTATCAACGTCATCACCATTGTCAGATATTGCTAAACCAACATTGCCAACCATACGTTGTTTGGCTACTCCCATGCATGCCACTGGATTACCATCACCAACATCACCATTGACACCCAATCGTCGTCATTCCTCCAACATTTTCTACTATCTTAAAGAAAAAGGTCTAGTTCACACCTTACGCCCTAGTAACTCTACCTTCTCCTATTAAAAAAAACATAGCTTTATAACTTATATCTAATTGATAAAATAATTTCAGTTGGTTTAGACTATATGATTTTCTTACTTCTAAGTATTTTTCACGTAAAATACTCTTAAAACGTCAATTTCTCGTTTTAACCTTATGAATCTTCATGCACTAAACATATCTCATAATTTTATCCTATTATTATAGTATTTTGGATTTCATGCAAACACCTATTTTTGGCAAGTCGTGATTTCATCAACTATCTTAGACTAATTACTGATAATGGACTATATGGTGGATTTCATATTATTTGCCTTTGCCTTCAATTGACCAATGGAATTTTTTATTACAAACAACTGACATTTCTAAACAGTCCAATATAAGAAACAGATTTTGCTTGGCCTTTGTTGATATTTGGCCATTGAAGAACTCCATGTGAGGAAATCAAGCAAATTACATAAGTATGGATGTCATCTTCACCATCATCAATATATTTCCCATAATATGTTGCTAAATATTTCATGGCAATGCCTTAATTATCACTTACATTACTTTTTTGTAATTACGAGGAGCCAATTTTGTCAGATCATCACGTAGAATAATACATCTCTATCAACTGTTATTGTTATATTTATAAAAAGATATTTTGCATATGAATATATACGTTCCCAGGCAGTAAAATATTTTTTATTCTAATATATGATTTTTTTTTTCACGTATAACAAAAAATACTTCATTTCATCACCAAAAATTTATATATTTTTGATTTTGAAGGCTTGGATGAACATGTACTAAGGAGATTGATTAATGATAAGGAGGACTTTGATTTAGCCACATATAGAAGTTGTATGGATGCAAGGGCATATATATATATATATAAAAGAATGACCATATGCTATTATACGAGCCTCCAACCACCCCTAATATGTCTAACAATTCGAGTGCCACCTCCTTAGATATATATAGATATATACTGATATATAGATAGATACATACACATATATAGATAAATACATACATACATATATATATACATACATACATACATACATATATACATACATACATGCATACATGTGTACATATACATAAACACATGTACAAATTATTGCACAACATGTATAATTTCACCTTACAGGAAGTCCAAATGCATTTAGACTCTAAAGATAATATTTGTTATTTTGTTTGAAATTAGGCCGTGTTGAAAAATTCTGACAGTCAAATTTATTTATGGGACATGAAAACTACCTCATATTAGCCTTAGGAGAAGTACATGTGTGAGTAAAACAAGCATATAGACAAACCTTATAGTTTTCATCGTCAAAATCTTTCCCATCATATATAACTAAAATATTTTAACAGTTCATTCAAGCTTTATTTATTTATTTATTTAATAGATAAATAAATAAATGTCAACAACGAACATACAAGTAATGAAAGCTCATATATATTGGAGGCTCTTCTGTGTTAAGCAGCTCAAGCATATCTAAGCATTCTTAAATGGCTCTCTACCTTCATTTACCATTGTTCAGATTCAATGCTAAAAGATCACTTCTGAGCTCTTCTTCCTCGCCAACTTTTCATCCCATATGTTGCCTCTCTGCTGCTGTAGCTGCAACATCATCTTCTCCGACTCCGATTTCGACTCCGACTCGCCGCACGGCAAATTATCAGCCAACCATTTGGGCTGATAGCTACATACAATCGCTGCCAATTGAATTCAAGGTGATGGATGGTTTACTTATCATTTAAATTAGTTTGAGTGATTATGAAGAATAAGTTTTTCATATTGGATCCATACTTAGAGTAGAGCTGTTTCAATTATTATTAATGTTACAAGATGGAGTTATATGTAAATGGATAGGAATTTATAAAAGACATGTATGTAAATATTTCTAATAGTATATGTATTAATATTACACATTATATATAAATATTTATATAGCACAAATTGATGAAGACTGTTTAAATGTTGACAGGAGGAGAAGTTTATGCATCGGAGGGAGAAATTAAAAAAAGATGTGAAATGTTTGATTGGTGGGCAATATGACCTCGTTGAGCAGCTTGAACTCGTGGATATCATTTGTCAGTTGGGTCTCGAGTATCATTTTGATTCAGAGATCAAAGATTTGTTGAAATCCATTGGTTCATCAAAGGAGAATATAAACAACTTGATAGAAGATAATGACCTCTATGGCTTAGCCTTATTGTTTAGGCTTCTAAGGGAGCATGGTATTACTAATGCTTCATCACTACGGTAAGCACCAAAAAATGCGCATATATATAATTTATCTAGTTTTGTACGATACCAATTCAATGTTATTCTACTAACAAAAAAGCCTAAAATGCATTTTGTTGGTCAATTGGAAGAGCTGATGTTCTAATCACCAACATTAAAAGAGATGGACAAAGCTTCAATTGTAATCATCAACGTGATGTCGAAGGAATGCTCAGCTTGTATGAAGCATCCTACCTTGCCATAGAAGGGGAGGAAGAGCTATATGAGTCAGGAAAGTTAGCAAAGGAGCATTTAAGATATATTGATAGGTATTTAATAACTCCACAACTTGCTGAAAAAATAAATTATGCGTTGGAGATCCCCTTGCATTGGAGAATGCCGAGGTTGCATACGAGGTGGTTCATCGATTTGTATGGGAGACGAGAGAATGTCAATCCTACGTTGCTCGAGTTGGCAAAGCTTGATTTCAACATCGTGCAGAGCATCTACAAGGCAGAGCTTCAAGAAATGTCAAGGTGGTTTGAATTTTTTTTTTTTTTACATATATATGAGTGATTATTTCGATCACCATTTAAAGAAATATTGATGCCCTTGTATTTGATTCTTAGGTGGTGGAAAAATCTTGGACTTGTTTGTGAGGAACTTAATTTTGCAAGAGACAGGCTAGTGGAGAATTATTTATGGGCCATAGGCATTGCATATCAACCTCAATTTTGGAGATGCAGGGAAGCAATAACCAAGATTATTTGTCTCACAACAATAATTGATGATATTTATGATGTGTATGGCACCTTGGATGAATTGAAGCTCTTTACAAAGGCTATTGAAGAGTAAGGAAACCCAAACAACAAATTTAATATGCTCAAAGTAGTTTTAATTAGCTATGGCTATCAAAGTTTAACAAGCAATTGTAAAACATTGCTCGTAATGCAATGAAATGTATATGCTTTGCTAGTTCTTTATTTGCTATTAAAATTTACTTGGAATTTGTAGATGGAAAATGGATGCAGCTCATCAACTTCCAGATTTTATGAAGATATGTTTTAATGCACTATTAAATACATTAAATGATATTGCCTCCTCATTCTCAATGGAAAAGCAGTTGGATATTCTTCCATGTCTAAAAAGAGTGGTAATAGAACATTTTCTTTGATCAGCATATATCTTTTCAAGTTTCAAAATAGATAATTTTTTCTCTTGTAACAAAGATTTTGAACTTACTAAGATTGTTTATTTATATATTTTTTAATCTAAATAAGTTAAAATTGAACTCTAGTTGACAGATTTATGCAAAGCATTTTTAGTTGAAGCAAAGTGGTATCATAATCGATACACTCCAACATTAGATGAGTACTTGGAGAACGCTTGGATAACAATAGCAGGAATTTGTCCCTTAATTGCATCATATTGTCTTAATGATGATATGACTATTGAAGATCTCAATAGTCTAGAGTTCTATCAACCCATTGTTCGTTATTCATGCTTGCTTCTTCGACTCTATGATGATTTGGGAACAACCACGGTAAATATTAATATTAATTTTTGAGTAAACATTTAGTATTAGTATTGTTTTTTTGTGTAAATTGTAACATCATGATGAAATGTTACTTATACCTTCTTTGCAGGCAGAGATCCAAAGAGGAGATGTTCCAAAATCAATTCAGTGTTATATGAATGAGAATAATGTTTTGGAATCAGTTGCACGAGATCATATTAAATGTTTAATAAGAAATTATTGGAAAAAATTGAACAA
>NEWO01000448.1:130382-194341 GCA_003013225.1 Phalaenopsis aphrodite | reverse complement strand
CCACAGTTTGGCTAAATGGATTGGAGAAGCAGTGAGCCTATGGAGTTCTTCGGTGAGCCAGACGAGGGTCTGAGCCTTTACAGGATGTACTACGGTATCAAGCGGCTGCTGCTCATTATCGCTCCCTAACCTTTCGCTATCCCACTGTTTCAGTAGGGTGTTTGTAAGATAGTGTAATGGTTGTCCATACAGCTGCTTCAGGGATTTAGCCAAACCTTGCCATGATGTGAAGGGAACAACCGAACCACTGAAAGTAGGGATGGGTATGCGTTTCATGTGCTCCTGATACATTCCTGCCAATCGGATCAGTGTACCTGCATCACATTTGAGGATGATTATGTTCAGAATTTAATATTACACTTATAACAGCTTCGTGTCATAAACCTTTTGGATGAAAAGGTGCATTTCACTTTTGAAAGGAGTGTGATGGTGGTATTTTGATATGATGCTAAAAGATTTTGAGAAGTGAGCATGTAAATATGAATGATTAGGTGTTACATATGTAAATAAATAAAAAATTTGTTGATATCAGTGACCTCCTTTAACACAAGGTTGTGGACTTCAAGGTCAAGGAAAATGATGTGCTGATTTTGATCATTACATTATAAAAATATAACAATTTTAACATGAATTGACAGATAAGAAGAATGCAGAAAACAACTGCTCCAAACTAGAGTAAGCATCCCCGCCAACAATACACAGATTGCTACTTTATCTTCCAGAAAGCTAATCAAATTTTGCTAGCAAAGGGTGGATTAATATATATATATATATATATATATATATATATATATATATATATATATATACATACATACACACACACACACACACACACACGGTGCATTTCAATTTTTGTTATTGGGGCTAAAATCTGGTTTTGAAGTGCAAGATCATTTTTGTGCCCATAATTTTCAAAACTCCAACAAAATACAGCAAAAAAATTTAATAATCTTTATCAATATAGAACAACAAAATAGAGGTCTAAAATTACCAGAGGTGGACCAAATCAACGGCTGGATTAGGCTTAGAACATTAACATGCCAAATGTATAGACTGATTAGAAAAGGTTGCGATGACAAGCCTGGAATTCATCATCCTAGAATCCTTTTACGGGCAGACCTCGGTGCTTCCATGGAACCTCTCCCAAATTTTGAATTTTCAATTAAACTTAAGAAATTTATTTATTTAATTTCTATGGCGTCCTACCAGATATACCATTTACAAAGTACGTCAATTAAGACATGTTTAAACTACATTACCTAAAGTTGATTTAGTGATAGAGGGGCTATCTTGAGCGTGTAAATAAGTTTCTCCTCAAATCAATCATAGACACATTCTCCTCCTTTTGAGACTAAGCTTTCGAATGATAACATGATTAAACGTCAACCAAGTTAAGCATGAGTATGACCAAATACTGGTCATACAAGACTAAAGCCAAATCAATTTTTAAATGTTAAAAAACTGATAATTTTCTAGAAATTACCTGAGTTAGGAAAATAAAATAAAATCAATAATGCCAAGAAACAAATAAAAAAAATCTGTCAGGCTTGATAATACCCTCTGATGTAATATTTTCCAGGTTTTCAGAGGAACAATCCTTCTTGTTACGCTTTGCTCTATCTTGCTTATCTTCCACAGAATCTGAATCCGAATCTGAAGAGTCTAACAATGATATGGTGACTGCTTCTTCCCATGGGAAAGATCTCTTCATTTCTTGATAATCCTGACGAGTTATAAAAAAAAAAAAAAAACTAATGATACATTACCATGTTATTTGAATATTAAATGAACATATTAGATATGCTGAAGTTTAAGTATCATATAAATGTATGAATAATGTTCAAAGTGGCAAAAAGCGTAGCAGATGCTATAAACTACTAATCGATCATGAAAACCAAAATAAAAACTAAGTAATCAAATTTTCTATGTTGCCATATTCCAATTACATTTCAACTGTAAAAAAACGCAAACCAAGCGATTCAAAAATTAAACAAAAGAAGTTAGATTAGATAATGAAATCAAAATAAAAATTAAGCAAACAAATTTCCTAAGTTAACATATCTCAAGTGATATAAAAAGGTGAACGATTCAAAAAGTAAACGACAAAAAATGGATTATAAATATAATAAGGTGACGATAAATTTAAATTGCTCAGTTTTAGCCATATTATAATACAACTATCAACTAGTTGGAAAATGAAGGAAAATATAAATGCTCTTTAAAATAACATGGTTAAACATTCAAACAAATCCATACTTTAAAGAATACCATGAAATTGCAGAAGAGTGACTAATTTTAGAAATAAACAATTTGTTAAAACATCAGGCTCCCTCTACTAGATATAGCATATTGCTAACAATACACTTCAAAAGAACAACTATTCATTAACGAAATGTATTATTTATGACATGCCTTGCAGGCTTCCAAAACATCCTCATCAGAACCAAGATACTTATCAATTTCAGACAATTCGAATGAAACAATGTTACATGCAAAACTCTAAACAAGTAAAGCATTAACATATCTTTAAATGAAACACAATTTTCCAAGAACTCTTGTAACAAAAAGGCGGGATTAAACTGAAGCAATGTTACACCAACACCGCTCTTACGGAATATCAAAATGATTCTTCAAGGCTAGAAATGAAGGGGCTGCCTCTCTTATTATTCTCTTCCCCTAGTTTTCCTATTACCCTTCAATCTCTATATATTTTCTTTCAAAGCACTCAACTTTCCTCTTAATTTCAATGGCTAAGAAAAATAAATTCAGTATATTAAGCCATTAAAGGCCTCTGTTTATAGACTTGAGATATATAAATTCAAAATAAATCATGTATATAACTATTTAAAAATAAACCATAACAAACTTTTAACTTTTAACAAATTCATGACAAACCTTTAACAAACTTTAAAATATTTAATCATCCATAACACCTCTTTTAAATATAAATTTATCTTGTAGAGACAATTGGGCTCCAAAAATTAAAAATATCTTTTTTGAAATAGGCAATTGAACTTCAACCTTCTTCAATATCAACATCTTCTATCCTTGCTAGTTTGAAAAATAAAATTGAGTTCTTGATGGAAATTATGGTTTCCGTGAAAAAAAGAAATTATGGTTTCCATGAAAATAAAAATTAAGGTTTTCATATTGAACAACATTTCATCTTTGAAAAAAATACCAACTCCAACAAAAATCATGCCTCTTACTTTAGGTGAACTCAAATTAAGGTTTGGATCAACTTACTCTATTTCAAGCTTGGGTTTGGGTACAAATTTCCGCCTACAATTGGCTCAGCACGTCAATGTCTCACCTGATATTTTTCCTACATTACATTTGGTAAGGTTCGCCTGCCTCCCTACTGGATTTGAAGAGAAAATTATTTAAGATGCTAACAAGGAAAAAAATGCTAATCCCCACATCCACTAGCAATGAGTTTTTCATGATAAAAAAGGTATTCTAAATTCATTAAAACTTTATTCATCATAAAAGAATCTTCAACAAAAAATTAACTATATGCATTCTCTATTCCCATCATGAATCTACATTGTTAGCCTCTTTATTCGAGAAAAAATTTAAGTCTGGATTCCAGACGTACCTCTACGCACGGAGTCTTATCAAATATTATCACGTGTTATTGCAGTCCCACTGAATTAAAAAATGAATTCCTCCGTTTAATAATTGAGAGACCAAAGCCCAAACCAATAACGTTGAAATAATCCCGAGATAACAACCAAATAACCCCATAATAATGACCCCGCACCACGGTGTTTAGGGGGTTATTGGGAGCGGAATAATCCCATAACAACGCCCAAATAAACTGTAGGAAAATTGATCACTAATGAGAAGTATGTGAGGTGGAACTTGAGCTCTAGCAAAAAAAATCGATCACTAATGATGTTGGACGCACGTAGAAAACCAATAACACTTCATATATAATGACAAAATATGGTGTAAGAGACTAATCAAGAGTATGTTGTATTGCATACCTTAGCAGGATATTCATCTCCATTTTCTGGGATTGAGTCTTGCTCCTCATGCTCTTTATTTGTATCTTGATGTTCTGGAATGAGCACTTTTTGCTCATCTTCCTCTATATGTACATCTTGAGCCTTTGCCCTAACTTGATTTTGCTCCTCTTCCTCTCTATTTACATCTTGGGCTTCTGTAAAGTATTGTTCTTTCTCCTCAACCTCTTTATTTATATCTTCAGGATCTGTCATGAGTTGTTTTGTAATTGGCTGTAATGAGTCGGTTATTATTGGTTCTTGTAAAACAGACTCCTCCATTATTTTTTTTGATTTTTCAATCTGTGCAATTAAAACATCTAATGAACATTTGGAATGCTCCTTCAGTTCCTTTATTGGTTTACTTTTCTTCTGTGGTACTACTGTATATGGGGTACTTAATTTCCTCTTTTTTCTATTTACTCTGACCTTAACCCTTTGGATCAAACTGTCAATTGAAGATTCATGTACTCTTTTTATTGCAAATTTACCTTCAGTTTTATTTTTTTCTTTCTCTAATTTATTCACTTGAGACTGTAACTCTAACATTTTGCTATCTAAATTAGTAAAACGGCTATTCACAGATTCTTGAAAGTCAAAAAGAAATTTTTGTTGATCTCTAAGTATATAGTATATTTCTTCTAATCCATTATTATTGTTTTTATGTGTATGTGTTCGTTGCGGGCTGATGTGATATGGAACAATAGGATTAACATCAAAAGAATCGGGTGAATGTGGTATGGAGTGAGTTTCCTGTTGTGGGATTCTGATCATATGACTGGATGGTCTTTCAACTGGAAGAGCTAGTAAATGATGCTCATCCTCTTTTAAATCCACAAAAAAATCAAAAATCTGCAAGCATTTTAGAGAAACAATGTCAACATAAACCAGAATAACACCTACAAGACAATATCATAAACCAGAATAACACCTTCAAAGGATTATGAGACAAATGACTCACTTGTGTAGGGTTTAGCCTCTTAAAGACGGTATGAATATGTGATGAGTTCCAGCTCAGACTTATAGGCCACCTCAACATGCGAGGTCTGGCCTCAGGAGCAATGGGGACCACCAAAGATGTGTGCTCATAAAACCAGAGCTGTGTTAAACATAGATAAATCACTATTTGATATGACCAAAATACATAAGTAAACTTTTTAGCTGGAAGTATATGACACTAACCGTCAGAAGAAAAACAAAACCATTCATGTATCCCAATGGTTGGTTCTTCTTTATTTTAATGGAACAGGCAGTGACTTGCTCAATGAGATATTCACATATCGTAGCAGGCCAATTAAATGAAGAAAAATCATGTAAATTCTCACAAATTGTGTAAAGACCTTTGGCCACGCTAAAATTGCTTGAAGGAAAAAATAAATTTGACAACAAAAATTTAAGAAATAGATCGTCAAAGGGAATAGAAGACTCCCCTAGTGCAACCTTCAATAGGTCACTTTTTATTTGTCTGGCATCCACGCCACAGGAGGGAACTTTATTCCATTTAGCTGGTGATCCTCTGTTGGGCATGCCTATGAGTAAGGCAACTTGATCTGAATCAAATCTCAGCTCTTTTCCGCCCATATTGAATGCTATTCGATCAATATCCCAACAATTTAATATGTGCATAGTTAGGATATGATTTTGACGGTATGGAGGGAGTTCAAAAAACTGAACCATATTAATTGCTTTTAAATTATTCCATGTCTCCTCAGAAATTGTAGGCCAAACCTTATCAAGAACATATCTAACTGCAGATGGACGACATCTACAATTCATGGTCTTTCGGTTCAAAAACCTACATGAATAGAAGCATAATAAAAACATAATGACACCATATTAACATAATACAGACATAATGAGACTATATATAACCAGAATCATAATAACACTATATAAATGCCAAAATAACACAATAAAAAAAACACATGAAAAACAATGGAATAACCCCCCCATAAATCCTAAAATAACATCATAATTTTGGGGCTTATTTTGGAGTTATTTTGGATTTTATTGAGGCTAAAAAAACAACAAACAAAGTTACCTTGATACGTTTTGTTGGCTCTTATCCGATTCATTCTCCTTCGTACAATCTTTCTTCATCATTTTCTTTTGCTCTTCCAACTCTGTCCTCATTGGCTCGTTTGTGTCTTCCATTTTAAGCTTGCTTCAAATGACACAATGCAAAGCCCTATCAGAAAATGAAGGACGAAGAGGAAAACCCTAGCTCACCAAGAAATGTGAAACCCTAGCCCTTTCTTTCAAAAATGAATGTCTGAGAATAGAAACAATGCCTTTTACGTTTTACAACAGGCAGGACAGGCGTTTCAAACGTTAAAATTTTAATAAAACAACATCTCAATAACCCCACAATAGCCCCCAATAACCCCCCAAGTAACCCCACGAGAACCACTCCAATAAGCCCCGTAGAACCACTAATCTCTCAATAACCCTTGAATAATTCCCCAATAACCCCCGAATAACCCACAATAACACCATAATAACCCCCATAGAACACTCCAATAACCCCCAGTGAAACCACGACAATAACCCCTGCAATAACCCTCAATAACCCCCGTAGAACCACCACAATAACCCCTCAATAACCCTCCAATAACCCCTGCAGAGCCCCGTAATAACCCCCGCAATAACCCCCAAATAACCCCTCCATAACCCCCGCAGAACCCCCACAATAACCTCTGCAATAATGCCAGAATAACCCCCAATAACCTCCACTAACACCCTATTTAACCTCTCCAATAACCCCTCGCGATACCCTTTGAAATAGACACCCAATAACCGCCCGGTAAACCCTTCAATAACCCACCACACAACTACTCCAATAACATTTTAATAACCTGCAATAACCCCCCAATAACCCTAATTCAGGCCGGGTCAAGCGTAAAATCAACCATTTTTTATGTTTTAATTCAGTGGGACCGCAATAACACGTGACAATATTTGATAGAACTCCGGATGTAGAGCTACGTCCGTAGTCCAGACCGGAGTCCGGAGAAAAAATATTTCCCTTTATTCGAGTAGAAAAACAAAAGTCACATCCCTGATGCTTAAGACATGCAAAGAGGAGCTAATGAATCAAAGGTTCAGACTCCTGTCATTTGGTTTTCGATGAAGCATACAAGTTACCAGTCAAACATATATGGGAATAGATGTTCAATATGCGTTAAATCATACATAGAAGTCAAATACAATGCATACAAGTTACAAGTCAAACATGTTACCCAGCCTTCCCCCTTTCTAATTACCAACTAGAACCAGAACCCGAACTTCTTGCCATAAGCATAATAGCGAGCAAAGTACGCTTATTCTGCCTTATCACTTTATGCATAAAGAAGGATGCATTTTCAGATAATCAAAAAGTAATGTCAATCAAAATATGAAGAGCACAAAAGAAAATTTTCTGGAGAGTACGTATGAAGCGAAACCCTAGCGAAAATTATCCTCCGGTCGCAGGAAACTCCGCAGAGACCACAGAGCCCTCTCCTCTGGCCCTTCGTAGATGCGATTAGAACGTTGCTACTTGCTCGCTCTCTTGGCTTTCTACTTCACCCTCCTCCCCATTCTGCTTCTTCTTCTTGTTGTTCGGTTTTGTTTGTTGTTCCTGCTGGCCGCGTTGTTCATGCTGGTGTTAGGAGTATTTTTTTCCTTTTTTTCTTCTCTTGTTGTCTACATATTTTTTCTTAGCATTTTGTGATAGTAGCGTCATATTTTTTATTTATTATTATTTTATTATTTGTTTATTGCGGTATTATTCGAGTGTTATCCTGTGAATATCCTCTTTTTAATTTCCTCTCTCTATGTTTTGTGTTATATGCCCAATTTTTTTTTCTTTTTTGGGGTTTTTGTTTTGCTTCAGGAAGGATTTTATTTGGATTTTATTTTAATTAAATATTTTCCTTAATTATTTTTTTTTTTTCCCTTTAAATTTTTATTTTAAAAACTTTTTTTTTTTTTTAGTAAAAATTTTTTGAAATTTTGATTTCCCTTTTTTCCTTATTTGGGAGTTTTTGGTTTTAAAAATTCAAAATATAGGTGTGAGATAAATAAATACATTAGATTTGAGTGCTATATGATAAAATTTTAGGCAGTATTTTGCTCGGATTTAGATTTACATTAAACAATATTATCAAATCCGATAAATATAAATTCATCAAATCTAACAAGTGATGAATAAATAAATAAATTTGTTTGAGAATCAAATTTAATAAATCTAGATTTAAATCACAATTTAAAAAAATGATTTAAAAATAATTATACCCACAAAAAATAATTTTAAAATAAAAAACTTTAACATTTTCTTAATGCATAAAAAAGTTAATATAAAAATATAAATAAATTTTGTTATTTAATTATTTTGAGTCAAATTGAGCTGAACATTTAATCGAGCCAAAAAAAGATTCTTCATTTTCGACTCATTTACTTACAGAACGGGCTGAATATGAGTCATTTAACGAGTCGAAGACAAGCTATTTCCAAACAATAAATTGTTTTGACAGCCCAAAATGTTGGAATGCCAGAGTATATGTCCATTATCAGCATGCAAAATGGGTAAAAACTGAAACTAAGTTTCTCAAATTAACTTAGGGGCATTTACATTCGTACCACCCAATTCCTATGTATTTACATTCTCACCCAAATTTTATATTTTACATTTAAGCCACACCAATCTTTCGTATTAAATCAAACTTACAATTATTATTGTTTTAGTGTGAAATACACCTTTTTATGCATGGGCATGGTTGCATCATTGATTCATTCGTGAAACTAGCGGTGGCTTATATAGAACTCACGCTTTTAAAAATCTGTCGTACCTATGTCGGACCCATATCAAATATCGGCACTTATCCAGCACTATAAAGTATATGTTCGAATTTTCGTAGGCTCGAACATGTCCGAGACACACCCCAATACCTTATCGGACGTGAGCTTAACGCAATTATGATAAAATGAGACACAAGAACTAAAAAAACAATAAATACAAGTATAGCTTTAATTATACCTCATAGTCAAAATCATGTCATTTCTCGTCATGTTGAAGCTCCCTTTAACATTTATCAAAATCGAGGATCGAAGGTATATCCAAAATTTGCAGAAGCCGAGCATTAGACATTTTCTCATTATAATCATACGATTTTCTAAAATTTTGATAGATAAGTCAGAATGAATTTTTTAAAAACATATTATATTAATTTTAAAAATTAATCTTCATAAGCATAAGATTTTATAATATAAATTAAACTAATGAAGCTGAATTTTTTTATTATATAATTTGTGCTGTGATTTTTTTAATAAATATTAATGAAAAACATATTTTTGATATAGATAAATAATTAGATTTCAAAACATGTTCATACTGTGTCTCATTTTTTTAATTATGTTGTGCCCACATATCATGACGTCATGTCATGTTCATTTGTCTTCATAGACGGTGGTTGAGAGTGGCACTTGTCATTTCTAACTTTTTACTAAACAATTTAATATCATATAATATCATATAAACATTTAGCTCAACTAAAATCAAATAATTAGTAATAATTTAATGTTACTCATATTCTAATTTTAACAAGAGTTTTAAGATTTTAAATAGTGAACATTTTTGACTTGAATGCTCGTCAGATCTTGATTTATGATTTGGCCTCTTCACTATAAGTTTTGCTTCTGCAACCGTGTGAAATGTAACAAAAAAAATTGAGTGTTACGTGTTAGATATGTAAATACATAAGAATTGAGTGATTTGTATGTAAATAAATCTTCTATAAATTTTAGATTAAAAGAAAATCGTTTATCAATTTGCACATTTAAACGGGTTGTTTAGAGAATGTTTGCAAGGCAAGAAGTCCAACGACTTACTTGGATAATATATATACCAATCCACTGATCAGATGAGTCAATCATCAGATGATGAATAACAGATTTACTCATCTAGAAAGAAAAAGAAGAATAGAGGCCTACTACCAAACTTTATGAAAGATATATAGGTTGTTTTGGGCAATGAAAACAAACTTAACAATTTGATGTGATATTACAATTTTGAGTGTTATATGTGTAGATTTAAAAAAATTAGGGGTGAGAAATGTAAATACATAGGAAATGTGTCATATGTTGATAACAACTTTGCCTTTACACGTGTTTGGATCAATTTGCATTAATAAATTGATGTACTGAGCTCAACTTATATAGTACTCCACCCTTTAACCATAATAAAATTCATTAATTACAAAAAATAGCGTTTATGCTTGATGAAACTATTAATATAATGAGTTTTAAAGTGAATTTGGTTTTATTCAAATAATAATATTAATTTTAAAATGATGAGAGATTAAAAAAAAAACTATTTTATTTATGATATTAAAAAAGTAAGAACTACTTGTATTATACATAAATTAATATTAGTTATGAAAATTAAACTAATTATTTATAAGAATTTTAATAAACAAACCCCTTTTTGTAGTTTAATTATCTAATTAAATTACTTTTTTCCTTAATTCATATTAATAGCTAATCTTAGTTTAAAGTTTTAATTTTTAATTAATGTACCCAAACACAGCGTTCCCCCCGAAATTCCGAACACCCCGGACGACGCAGAAGCCAGCATGTGACGACGGAAGCTAGCGGCGTGCGGAGAACAAGATGCGTTCGTAAGACTTACGGAACTTAGTTAAATCTGCAAGCGTAGCATGACTCCTCCAGCTTCCAGTATCTAGCCGCTAAATCTTAAAAAAGCTATTCTGAGTAGAGCAAACCAGGTGGTTGACGAAATGCCCGTTAAAAATACTTTCTTTAACTTTCGAGTCTTTTGACTGGATTTAAAATGCGGGTCTTGCTAAAGATTGCTCGTTATCATCAAAGCTTGGCTTCACCTCTAATTTTTAAATTCTCTCCTCCAAAGATTGCAGCGGTCTGTAATCTCTACTGTGACTTTTCTAACGTGGTTTATTCAGCAGAGCTGCCGGATTGGTTTATGTTTGGGGAGGGCGAGCAAGCTTGTGACTTGGATTCGGAAGATGATTTCTTGCTTCCCACACAATTGGAGATTTTGGAAGGTGGCTCTGGCAATGGAAAGGTTTGGGAACGCGATGCTTTTATTCTAAACGAGACTTCTGAAGCTTTTGATGTTGATTTGGAACAAATCAGCAATGTTCTGAAGGTAAGCCACAGTTCTCCTGAGGAAGTTTTCATGATTCTGAGCAGTTACTCTCCAAAGGTCTCGAAGGATTTGGTTGACAGGATATTGAAAAGGTTTGGCAATGAATGGATTCCTTCCTTGGGTTTCTTCAGGTGGGCCGAATCTCAAATGGGATATAACCACTCGCCTGACTCCTATGATTTGATGGTTGACATATTGGGCAAGTCAAAGAAATTTGACATAATGTGGAGCTTGGTTGAAGAAATGAGTCGACTCGGTGGATTAATATCGTTATCGACGATGACGAAGGTCATGAGAAGGCTAGCAGGAGCTGCTAGATGGAAGGAAGCCATAAGAGCCTTTCATGGCATTGAAAGATTTGGTGTTAGCAAGGACACTGTGGCTATGAACATTCTGTTGGATTCTTTATGCAAGGAGAGGAGTGTTATCCGGGCTAAATACGCCTTTTTGGATCTAAGAACAGAAATAGCTCCTAGCGCTACCAGTTTTAATATATTGATTCATGGATGGTGCAAAGCAAGGAAATTTGAAGAAGCTTGGCAGACTTTGGAGGAAATGAAAGCATTCGGTTTTACGCCTTGTGTGATTACGTATACCAGTTTGATTGAAGCTTACTGTTTGGAAAGAGATTTTCAGAAAGCTGAAGCTGTTGTTGATGAGATGAGAGCTCAGGGATGCCAGCCCAATGTCATAACCTATACCATCATAATGCATTCTTATGGGAAGGTGAAGGAAACTCAAGCAGCTTTTTCGGTTCTCGCCAGGATGAAGAGTGATGGTTGTCTGCCTGATGCTTCAGTTTACAACTCTTTGATTTACATATTGGCTAGAGCAGGCCAGTTAAGAGAAGCCTATAATTTATATGAGGAGATGCAAAAAAGTGAATTTTTTCCAAATGTGCAAACTTTCAATACCTTAATTTCAGCTGCCTGTAATCATTCTCAGGAGGAGCAGGCCCTGAAACTCCTGGTGAAAATGGAAGAAAGCTCATGCAAGCCAGATATAATGACCTATACTCCCTTACTTAAGCTTTCATGTAGAAGAAAATGGATGAGAGTTCTTTTGTATTTGTTGGGTCGCATGTTTAAGAGGGATATCAGCCTGGACCTTGGAACCTATACGCTTCTGGTGCGTGGACTGTGTAGGACAGGGAAGGTGGAACATGCATGCATATTTTATGAGGAAATGATCTTAAAAGGTTTCATTCCTAGGAGTCATTCAAGTGCTATGCTGCTGGAAGCACTTGGAAGGAAGAATCTGGATGCTGCAAAGTCGAGGGTTCAGAAGTTGATGTTAAAGGCGCAGAATATGCGGCGACTAACAAATTACACAGATACGTATGCTTCTGACTGAAGAAAGACAATGCTGCTTTCATATCTCTTTTCTGGAATATTATTATTATTATTATGTTGGTAATATTTGTTACCCAATAAAAAATTAATTGACCCTACAAATGTCAATTTTAGTTTATGTGAGGAGGTGAGGAAAGGATGGCATGTGCCCTCACATGCCTCGTATACAAGAATGATAGATTTGTGAATGATAATGTAATGTAAAGTTAAAGAAAAGGGAGAAAATTTACACATACCACAATATATGTAAATATCTAATCTCGGAAGTTTGATATTAATTCTTATAACATTTTAATATCAAAAACGTATGCATAATCCGTATTTCACATTTAGAAAGTTAATAACTGTGATATTTTTGGTTTGATGATAAAGATTTGACTCATTTGAGTGTCATGCATGTAAATGTCAAAGTTTAGGTGTTAGATATGTAAATACATAATGTTTGTAAATTCCATGTCATTTTTCATGCACTAAAAACAACATCGCAAAACTATGCATGAAAAGTGTATTTCTCTCTTAGAAAGTAAGTAATTATGACATTTTTTGGTGAGATGTTAAAAATTTGACTGTCATACATGTAACTATAAAATTTTGTGTTAGATATGTAAATACATAACATATTTAAATGATGTATTCACATATTTAACACCTATACTTCCATATTTAAAATATAAATACCAAAAGTTCGATATTTTTTTTATAATATTTTAGTGTCATATATCTATGCATGAAAAAGAGCCTTTTGTCAACATGATAGTTAAGTTTATTTTTCATTAGCCAACTTGTCTTTTAAAGTTCTATCCATTTTCACAATAGAGATAGCCTTTGAGCAGTTTGAGACCAATAGAACCATGGATCAATTAAAATCTTCCCTCTAATGAAAGATACTTATGCCTCCAACCAAACAACACTATTATTGTTATTATATGCCAACAAGCCAATTATTAAGTTTTGCAAACAATAAAATGTGGCTCTTTGCCAAGATATTTCCATCACTAAAAGTAGCCTGAAGTATGGAGAAAAATTTCCATTTTGAATCATAAAATATCAGCCAGCTCCTCTAAACTTGTAGCCTAATTGAAAAAGCACATCTCGAATTTAAACAGATTGACCTCCAATCCCATAGATAGACTAAAATAAGCAATTTCTTTTTCAGACTGATAACTGTAATGAGATTAACCCTTCCAATAGCGAGCAGACTGTCAGTAAATAAGAGACAGGGAAGCATAATCACATTAAGATATAATTGTTTTTATAAAATCCTGGCTTCTTAAAGGGAACAAAATACATCCAAAATAAGAACACAGAGGTAGGGACATTAGGGAGAAACTTGCTGCAAGCACGAGAATGATTTGACGAAACCACAAATTTCCCCATCAAGCAACAAAGAGGAAGGCACATCCATAATACTAGCAGAGATCCATCTGATAAAGTTTTGAATGGGTCTTTTTAAGATAATTTAATGAGAATTAAATGCCTATTGCCATAGTCAAAAGCTTTCTTGAGCTAGAGCTATGTTGTCAAGAAATATCTCTACCTTCCATAAAAGTAGATTGAGCTGGAGAACAGTGATATCAAACACACTTTTTTGAGATATTTTGCAAGAACTTTATCCATACCTTTAAACATGTTGTGCAAGAAGATAGTTTCATGGTTAGATATATAGTTGGAATGATTTTTATTAGGAATAAGAGTTGATGCGTGCTAGAAAATTTGTGGTGGTAGAGTAATGTATTATCGTTTTAACGTTGCACGAGGATTCAACACACACTCAGATGAAAGAGAATCAACTTGTGATGACACCAAAAGTTTTTACGTGGAAGAACCACTAGGTCTGACCCAGTTATAAAAATTCACTATAAGTTTATGATTACAAAGATATCTAGTTAGCGGTGGTAGACAAATCCAACGAGCCAAAGATCATTCAATTCTGACATCATTAAGACACTCAAATGTCAATTAAACTCTGTATGATCGAGGGAAGCTCTCTGAACCGTCCGATCAACATGGTTCATATTCATGCATTAATTGCACCCAGAATACTATAAATAGAGCCCCATCCCTCTCATGAATGAGGAGGAAGTCCAGAGAGAGCCTGAGGTATTGAGGAGAATCTGCAGCTCAGCATCACCATCAATTGTCGTCGACCACTGCTGACCTCAGTCATCGCCACCGTCGACCACTGCCGACCGCCGTCGACCATCCCCGACCGCTGTCGACCATCCCCGACCGCTGTCGACCATCCCCGACCTTCGTCATCGACCGCTGTCAATCGCCAACGACCATCGTCGACCTCAGATGACCACCGCCGACCGTCGTCGACCACCGTTGACCGTCGTCAACCTCCACCTACCGTCATCAATCACCACCAATCAGACACTTTCAGTCGACATTGTAATCTAAAAAATATAGTTACAAATTCCCGTATGTGAGACAAGGAATTTCTGTAATCATCAATTAATAGTGGATTTCCGCAGCTGGATCAGACCCCGTGGTTTTTCTCTAACGAGTTTTCCATATAAAAACTTCTAGAGTTATCACCTCTTTATTTCATCTGTGTGTGTGCTAAACTTTACAACGCTAAGATGATAATTTGTTACTCTATCGCCACGAATTTTCTAGCATAAATCAATACTCAACAATAATTGTGTAAAAAAAAGAGAAATATCATTTATTGCATTTAGATGGACTTTTTCAGTGGAATAAAATAGATTGTTTTAGCCCAGAAAAGTAAAACAAAGAAAGCTTTAAATTTCCTAAAAAGCATGTATATGCATGATAATTACACCAAGTTGACCTGAAAATTCTAAAAAACGAACCCGAGCAGCTAAAGGGCGAAAGCCAAAAAAAAAAAAAAAACAAAGGACAGGTTAGATTTTGTTTAGGTGCCAAGATGGAGCCAAATAAGCCAAAATACTGAAGGGAATCAAAACAACAACAGCAACATGAAATTTATATTTATTAGGTTGTGATTATAGAAATTATAAATATTCATATTTCTCCTGATAAATTTCCGAATAATCTGATTTAAAAGGTGAAAAGAGCTGAACTACTGATAACATTCTAGTTTGTCATCATACTTCAATTTATTGGTTGTTCCACCATGCCAAACAAAAAAGAAATGCTATTTTTCGATTCAATTTCCCCTACCAGTAAATAGACGAACAATTACTCCTTCCTTCACTATTTTCGTTTCGATAAACAGGAAATATATCATTGGAGATACGGAAAGCAGGGTTTTGGACAGACCATGGTGGTGAAGATGATGGGCAGAATAGAATAGTGCATGCTTTATATATTATTTATATCACCCAATTTTTCCAAATATATCACTCAATTTTTCCAAATATATGTTTTATATATTATTTATTTATTATTTAATTAATTCAAATAATTTTTTTTTGAAAGCAGTCAAATAAAAATTCATTCGTGTTTGACTCTTTTATAAATTCAAGCTAAGAATATAGTGCATGCTTATTTTTATAAATAATTTGAATATGAATATTTTAATGAGTCGAACTCGAGCTTTACAAACCATAAATTTCTTTCTTCTTACAATTCTAATTATATTTATTTTTATTTTACTTGAATATTTTCTTTCCCTTAAACCCTTAACCCCAAATTTGCCTTTTGGATGCAATGGGACTAGCGGACATCCGAACTTTTGATCGCTCTCTTTGAAAATAATTTTGGCGGTATTTGGCTCCCATTAATCCTAATTCATCAAATTGAATTTGTGAATGAAAAAGCTCGCGCACGATGGTATAGTCAATTTAGCTTGCAACCAAATTTTCTAAATCTAAACTTACGTCGTAAAAATGATAAAACACAATAAGAAAATGACTATTAGTTTTTGTTTCTGCTGAAAACAGTCAATTGTTTTGTGAAAAATTATCGGACACTATTTTCCTTGTTGCTGGATTTGAGAGTCGAGGTTTCTTAAATCTTGGATTTATGTGTTGGTTAGTCTTTTTTACAGGGACAGTGTTGAGGGAACAATTATTTCTACTTATAGTTGCTGCAACGATTTCATCCAAAGGGCTCAGGTTTTTTTAAGTTTTGTTTTATGAAGTTTCGTTGCTCTGCTCAAATGTTTTTTCCTTCCATTGCTAGGATTGACATACATTTTGTTATCTTTCATGAGCTTGTTCTTTGTGTCTCCTTAATTTAGAGTTCAATTTTTGTCGAAATGTTATTTTTTCCTCTTTTTACTCTTACTTAATGTTGATGATAGGTTTGATGTGCTTCATTTTGATTAAAATTTTAGGAGTTTTGAACTCTCTAGTGAATATGAAGTAGTATTTGGGCTTTTGGGCAGGGATTTGAATCCAGCGCATACCTATTTTTTTTATAAAAGCTAGTTATGTTTTCTGATTGTTAAGGGATGTTGATCATCTCTTACTAATCCTGAATCAAAAGAATGCACTGACTCCTACTTACCTTTGGGCTGACAAACATTATAAGCCTACCAAATCCTCATGATGAAGGGAATTATGGAGCTCAAGATTCTCAATATCTTTTCTTTTGAGCTCCTTTTCTCTCCTATGAACTTTATTGCCCAAACCTGAATTAAAGAAGTTCAGTCATTTATTTTGAGTTTTGTAATGTTTTGTAATTCTCTGCATTTTTTTGAAAATTAGCATTGAAATTAATGCACGTTTTTTTGTTCCCATTTTTCTAAAAATGATTTAAGATGTCTTGATAAGCTTTTTATTGATGCGATCAATCTTCTAATCATCATGTCTGCATGAATTGGTAGAGGATAATTTTTTATACTTAGTTGAAGATTAATAGCTTCCTTATTATTTAAGTTATGCTCCTTCCTGTGATTTGAATTCGAGAAGTGTAGCTTTACCTTGAAAATTGTGCCATTATCATGAGTAAAGATTCCTTCCCTTACTTTATGAGGATTGAATGATGGCGTGCCTTTCTTGTTTTTTGATCTTTCTCTTATGACATTATTTTATAGAATGTAATTTTAGCCTTAGCCGTAGTTGTTATAGTGAAAAAGTTATAACTATGGGTGATCAAATCATTAAAATGTGTGAACATTTTAGAAATCTTGGGCCTATTATTCAAAGTGATGGTGATATAGATGGTGAGGTTATTAGTAGAGTTCAAGTTGTCTGGTTGACGTGGAGGAAAGCAACGGGGCTTATTGTGTGATAGAAAAATATCATTTGGACTTAAAAGGGAAATTTTATAAGACGGAGGTGAGAACTGCAATGTTCCATGATGCAGAGTGTTGGCTTTTAAAAGAGAAGCATAAAACAAAGGTAACTATTGCTGAGATGAGAATGCTTAGGTGGATGAGTGGCATGACATTGAGACAATGTGAAATGACTATCCATGGTAGGGTCGGTGTAGCTCTATCGTCAAACAAAATTATAGTGAGTCGTCTTAGATTGTTTGGTCATATTAAACGTTGATCATCTTATTATCCGGTTATGAACGATAAATTTCTTTCTTTTTTACAAATCTAATTATATTTATTTTTATTTCACCTGAATATTTTATTTCCCTTAAACCCTTAACCCCAAAATTGACTTTCAGATGCAGTGGGACTAGTGGACATCTAAACTTTGATCGCTCTTTTCGAGAATAATTGTGGTGGTGTTTGACTAAAACATAGATTTAAGAATTTATCAAATCCCATAAATTTTTATTTAATATAATAAATTTAGTTTACAATCAACTTTTCTAAATTTAAATTTACGTCATAAAGATGATAAAACATGATAAGTGAAAAAAACGTATTAGTGTTGTTTTGCTGAAAACATTATGTGTATTTTCCTTATTATCGATGTTGGCATCAATTTTTGATGTCGTGATTGTAGAGTGTCCGCTCGAGCGCTATGAAACATTGCTTGATGCACACATTGATTCTCATTGTGTGAGACATTTATTTGTGACCCTTCAACGCATGTTGACAAGCAAGTTATCGAGATCGTTTTGCTTGAGCGTGGTCGTCCCTCAGACGAAAGACTGTTAACATTTTGTTTGTCGGACGATTTTGATCAGGTTAACAGATCGTAATCATCATGTCACACATGAAAATGACTTAAAATGACTCCATCATAGATGAATTTGTTTGGACAACCCCAGCTGAGAAAACATACCGTGCGAACGTGTCTGAAACGTCAATTTTATTTTAGGAGGACAACTTTATTGTTTGGGTTTTGTACTAAAATAGGTAATTTCATAAATTAGTGCATTTAAGTTATAAAAAAAAAATTAAAGGAAAAAAATAACTTTCAAAACACTCACGGCCGCCTCCCTCACAAGATCGCCCTAGCTCCCGCCGCACCGCCCTCGCTGGAAGCCCTCTCGCGCTCGAAGCTCGCCGGCGAACGCTCGACTGCCGTCGTTCTCCGCGCTACCGGAGCTCCTACCCGAGGGATTTCGAGCGGAGATTTTGGCCTCTTCACCGTCTCGGCCGTTTGCTCGCGGTTCTTAGGTCCTCGCCGCCGGCCTCCCTCGCCGCCGGCCTCCCTCGTCGCCTGCCTCCCTCGTCGCCGGCGTCCAGCACCCGCCGGCCCTAGCCATCTCTGGCGCGAACTCTCTGCGGCATCCCGGATCCCTCCTTGGGTTGCTCGTGACCGCAGCCCCCGACGGCTAAGCCTCCTTCGACGTGTGAACCTCCCTCCGGCGTTCCACTGCTGTACCTAGGGCACAGCTCGCTCCGTCTCCCCTGCATTTTTCTACAGGCTTCTCCACCGAAGCGCCTCGTCGGCCCTCGCTCGCTGGTGGTCAGAAACTTCGCCGGAGTCCTCGCCATCGAGGGACACCAAGGGTCTCACGGCGTGAAAAGAGTGGAAGTTCTCTCTCATTTCGAAGAGAGCTTCTTCCGGACTTTGTTGGGCATCGAGCAAACTTTGCGGTGGTGAGAATCTCCTAACTCATTGCATTTTCTTTCAGCCAGCTCTAGGTTCAGTTGAGGCTAGGTGCGTGGGTTTAGTCGCCCACGCAGGGTGAGTGCACCTTCTGACATTAGTCGGTGCGGCTGCACCCCTTTGATTTTCTAGAGCTATCATTAGGCTAGGAATTCGTGTGTGTATTTTCTATTAAGCCGAGCGATTCTCTTTTGTGAACCTTAGAAATAAATTTCAAAGGGGTCAGAATCCTAATTTTCCACCGTTTTGACTCTCTCAACCTTCCTTGGAGGAGTTGGTTGAGTTTGATCTCGAGGGATGGAAAATACTCTATAGCTAACCTATTATGCGAGATCGCGGACGTTCTTAAGACGAAAAAAAAACTCTGTTGCAAATCTGCCATATGAATGATGAAAGGCTTCCCCCAAGATCCTCCACATTTCCCACACCAAAGCCAGATGTGGCTATGCCACGCTTCCAAGAGCGTCAACCCTTGGTACCTATGTGAGACTATTAGGCAAAGTTTGATGTTTTGTCGAACGTTTTAGGTTTCATTACATCTGTATGGATCATCTTGTTGCATTTTTGCATGTGGCTATTTGTTGCATTGTGTGCATGTCTACGTGAGCACTTCTGGTCGATCGGTCATTCTAACTCGATCCCTGATCATCTAGGGCCTATCATACTATCATCTGAGCTTGATCGACCGCCACATGCAGATCACCAGCTTTGCGTTTGAATGTCCGTCATGGGCTAAACACCCCATCCTTTGGGTTCGGTAGGCTGCCCAGAGCCGATCACCCACTCTTTTGAGTTCGGCGATTAGCCCAGCTTGATCCCCCGCTTCTTTGGTCGTACCGACCACCATGGCCAGGTCAATCAACTACTCCCATGCTTATATGCTTTTGCATCATATTGCATGTTTGCTTGCATGTGTATTTGGTCGTTATTGGGGTAAGGTGTAGTTCTTCACAATGACATCCTATACCCTAGGCGACTGAACACAATATTTCATGTGCATTAATGTCTACTGCCTTTGTATGCTTTGCATGTGACACGTCACTGCCTCCGCGACATACCCATCTGTCGTGTCGTTGCCTTCACGACATGTCCATCCCCTTGTCACTGCATCTTCCGCATACTCATTTATCGGATTGCTGTCTTCATGATATGCCCATTTCTAAGTCACCACCTCTTCGACACACCCATTTGCTGAGTTGCTGCCTTCTCAGCATACCCATCTGTTGGGTCGCTGCCTCCATGACACGCCCATCTCCGAGTCACTGCCTCCTTGGCATTCCCATCTGTCGAGCCGCTGTCTTCACAACATGCCAACTTTTTCGGGTCATTGTTACCTCAAAATACTCATACGTTGAGTCATTGATTTCACTACATGACCGTCCCCGGGTCATTGCCTCCTCAATATACTAATATGTCTGGTCGCTGTCTTCACGACACGCACATTCTTGGGTCCCTCACTCCACGAAACATCCATTTGTAAGACCCCCGCCAATACGATATGTCTACCCTTTCTAGTCACTGCCTCCACGACACGCCCATCATTCGGGTCTCTATCTCCACGACATGCCTACATGACACACCATGTTGGGTCGCTGCCTCCACGACATGCCCACCATTTCAGGTCACTACTTTCACAACACACCACTCTGTCGGGTCGTTGCCTCAACGACACGTCCACCCTTTCGGGTCTTTGACTCCATGACACATCCATCATTCAGACCTCTGCCTTCACGACACATTCACTTTTTCGGGTCATTGCCTCGACACACTCCCATCTGTCAGGCCGCTGTCTCCACGGTGTGCTCACATTTTCGAGTCACTGCTTTCAAGGCATACTCTCACCTATTGCATGTTACATCATTTCATCTTGCATGATGCCCTTTTTTGGTGCTCATTGTGATTATTTTGTACTTCGATCAAACATTCACAATGTAGGCTTTTTGCACAACTGTATGTTTGCTCATATGTCTCGATGACTTGTCCTTTTTATTAGGAGAGTGATCTATTTGTTGATCGTGAAATTAAAACGAGTGTTGCTTGTGAGGATACCTCCGCGAGCAATGCAAGTTTTTGTATCACGACAATAAGTATTTATAGGTGCTAAGGATCCAATGGTACTAAAGTGCGTTATATTTGTCACGGATCTGCATTCTATGGTTCGTTATTTTAAAATTATAAAATGAATATTTTCACTATTATTACTATTATACACCTACTTTTAAAACTATTTAAGTTGGACCATATGTGAGACCACTTATTTTAAAATATCACTCATTTTTGTGACGTGCTTTAGATTCCTTAAATATTTAAGACCGGGGGGGGGGGCGACAACCCTGTCAAAGTCATACGACAGCCGAATAATTGACTCTGTGCATTTAGATGCTGATTAGAACACTTTTCATTAGATGATGTGCTAGACTAGGATTTAGGATGCTAGGTAGTCTTTTGATGTCTGACTATTGTTCTTTGTTGGTTTGGTTGCCTCAACCAATCGTCTTTCTTGCTTTGTGTTTTTGGTATGTCTGCATGTTTGATATACATGATAGTGCATTAGGACGTTCTTCTGCGTGAAACCGTGCATATATATATATATATATGCACACACACAAATACTTTTGAAAGGGGGAACATGTAATTATTTCTACTAACCCTTTGCTTGTAGGTGCTGCTTAGCTCCCTCATTAGCACTACTTATTATGCGTTCCATGTTTTTTCATGCTAACGGTATTTTTTGTGCAGGTTGAGTCTTTTTTTTTTCATTTGTACTTTTAGAGTTCTAGGAAAGTCCTATAGCAAAAATAAGATATATACACGAGTTCCAAGATATTTGACTCGGGAACCATGTGACGTGATAATGAGCATATGTTCGTGTCTTGTATCTTAATTCTGCATTCTACTTTGATACATAAAATTAGGAACAAACATATATATACAGAGTCTGACCGCTTTTTTAATTTATAGGATATTTGCCGATTCAGCGACATTGGCCTTTTATATATTTTATTTAGTTTGTTTCTCTGCCTTATTACATGCTTGAATGCATAAAATATTTTCCTTGTTCATTTCTATAAAGTCCTAGTAAAATATTCAAGATAATGAATTTTTAGGATTAAAACATTCAAAATTTTGAAAATTATACTTTATTTTCTTTCATGGCCTTCCGACCGGATTTTAAACGCGCTGCATTGCATGGACTTAATCGAAGTAATTTAATAGGGTCTCCACAATATCTAATGATTGCTCTAGATAATTGCATCATTTGCATGTTCCGAGGAGAAGCCCGTGCTTCTCTAACCCGATTGGTCTAGTATTTCTTTTTATATATTGGAGAAAGCTTCTCGACCTAGACGGGGTGTAAGTCATTTTATTTGGAGCATTTTTATCTTTGCAGTTGAATCTCATTTTTCTCTTTTTTCCTGAGGCATTCTTACCACTTTGACGTGAATAAGTTCTACTTCTTGGAGCTTCACTTTATAGTCATATGATAAAAGTTTATTTTCTTTGATCTTAGGGCTATCGAGGTCCCCCGTGGACGATACAATTCACTGATTGCTGATCAAGGATCTTCGAGCATGTTGTGTCGATTACCTTCACGACTGGGTAGACTTAGGGTCTTTGTAGTTTAGGATGACGGGTCTGTGATATCCTGACTCAACTACATCTATCTTTTTATGATTACTTTTCCCTATCTTTTGTTGAGCCTCTTTGAGCCTTGTCGTACATTCGACTTTGTCGATATCTTGACAGTTGGATTACAGATGAACTTTCGCATGTTTGATACGATGATTTGTCTTCCGCCCTTACGGTTCCGACGTGCTTTGACATATAGAGATATCCTCGTCAAGATTTTCATGCTTATTTTGTGGGCCCCATGTGTCGATGAGCTACTACCCACCTGGGATATGAGAGACTCACTCTCTGTTCGATTACTCGGCGAGAACTTTCAAGCATCAGAGCGTTCCCACTCGAAATAATCTTTTTTTTGATGACCTATTCTCTAAGTCTACGATCATAAAAAACAAAAATTTATTGAGTCTATTAGGTATCCCATGAGGTGTAATTAACCAAGAATGATGCGTTCCTTTGACAGTGCTATTGACCTTAAAACAAACATCTACACCAGAATTTTTTGTTATGAGTAGTCTATGTAAGCATTCTCTTGCGAATACTAGTCCAAGGTGCTTCTGCCTGATCTTGTTTGGGCGGACGTGCTTCTTGACCTATTATTATGAGGTTTATTGTACGTAGGTTCTCCACGTCATTTCTTTTGTTTGTTCTCTTTGCCGTATGCCTGTTTTTTCCGGTTTCTTTCTTCTCTTGATCGTTTATATAATCCGGAAGAAAAATTTATTCGGGAAAGAGAAGTATACGATGATAGACAAACTGACGGCTCCTCTAAAAATAAAAAAGAGAAAAAATGAAACACTTGAATTTGAGAGTCGGGTTTATGAAATCTTGAATGTATGGCTTGGTTTGTCTTTTTGACGAGGACAGCGTTTGGCGATAAATTATTTCCACCTATAAGTGTTGCAGCGATTTCATTGAAGGGCTCCGAGCTTTTGTGTATTTAGCTTTATGAAGTTTAGTTGCTCTGCTCAAAGGTTTCTTCCTCCCATTATTGAGATCAATATATATATATTTTTCTTTCAAGAGCTTGTTGTTCGCGTCTCCTTACTTAAGAGTTCAATTTTTTTTTTTTTTTGGATTGTTCTCTTTTCCTCTTTTTACTTTTTTTTTAATGTTGATGATAGGTTTGATGCGTGGCATCTTGTTTAAAATTGTATATGATTTTTGGACTCTCTAGCGAATACAAAATAGCTTTTGGGCTTTGGGTAGGGATTTGAATCTAGCGCTTACCTGTTTTCTTCTAGGAGGTAGTTCTGTTTTCTGATTATCAGGGATGTTGATCTTTTTTAAGCTAATCCCGAATCAAAAGAAATGCGCTGGCTCCTGTTTACCTCTGGGCAGATGGTCATTTTCTGTCTACCAAATGCTTGTGATGAAATGAATTATTAAACTCACGATTCCCGATATCCTTTTTTTGAGTTCCTTTTCTCATCTATGAACTTTATTGGCCTAACCTGAATCGGAGAATCAGTCATTTGTTCTGAGTTTTGTAATATTTTGTAATTCTCAGCAATTTTTAGAAAATTAGCACAAACATCAATGCGCGTTTTTGTGTTTCTATTTTTCTGAAAATCATTTAAAATGTCTTGATAAGCTTTTTATTGATGCTATCGATCTTCTAATCATCATGTCTGCATAAATTGGTCAAGGATAATGTTTTTAAGGGAAGTGTAGCTTTACCTTGAAAACTGTGCCATTACCATGAGTAAAGATTCCTTCCCTTGCTTTCTGAAAACTGAATGATGGCTTGTCTTTCTTATTTTTTGTTCTTTCTCTTATAACATTATTTTATGGAATGTAATTTTAGTAGTAGTAACTCTAGCGGCAGAGTTGTAACTATGGGGGATCAAATCATTAAATGGTGTGAGCATCTTAGATATCCTGCTCTATTGTTCAAAGTGATGGTGATATAGATGGGGAGGTTATTAGTATAGTTCAAGTTGTTTGGTTGAAGTGGAGGAAAACAACGGGGTCGATTGTGTGATAGAAAATTATCGCTTAGACTTAAAAAGGAAAATTTTATAAGATTGTTTCCGTTCATTTTTCTCTTTTTTATTTTAAAAGACGTAGCAAGCCTGTCAATTGTCGTATACTTCCCCTATTCGAATAAATCATCCTCCCGAATCATATCAATAATTTGAAGAGGAGATAAATCAAATAAGAAGAGACATGCGACAAAGAGACAAACAAGAGAAAAAATAAAACATGGAAAGATTACGTGTGATAAACCTCACAAGGATAAGTCAAGAATGTTTGCACAAACAAGATCAAGCGGAGACATCTTAAATCAATATCCGCGAAAGAAGTATCTACGTATGTTACCCATAACCAGAGTGTCAGGTGTATGTACCTGTTATGGGGTCAAGAGCACTCCTAGAGGAACACGTTCCTACTAGTTAATTACATCTTTGGGGATACTCAAGAATACTCTCGATAAAAGGAGTTTCACATCATATCATCATAAACTTGGGGTATAGACAATCAGAGGGAGGTCATTCAGTTTAGGAATAGTTCCGATGCTTCAAAGCTCACGCTAAGTCATTGGGCAGAAAATGAGTCTCTCATATCTCAAATGGTAGTGGCTAATCGACACACGGAGCCCGCATAATAACCTAAATCATCTTGACGGTGATATCCCAACACGTCAAAGCACGTCTGAGCCATAAGGGCAGAGAATAAATCGTCGTATCCCAAATGAACGGCAGCTCATCAGTATCGGACCATCAATGTGATATCAATGAAATCAATGAGCGACATGGCTCAAAGGGGCTCAACAAACAGGAAGGTAGAGTGATCCTAAAAGGTGGAGGTAACTGGGTCGGGGTACCACAAACCCGTCATACACAACTACTAAGACCTTAAATCTACCTGGTCATGAAGGTAGTCGATCTAACACGCCCTGAGATCCCCGGTCAGCAATCCGTGAATTGCGTCATCCACGGGAACCTCGGTAGCCCTAAGGTCAGAGGAAAAAAAACTCTATCCTATGACTATAAGCTGGAGCTCCAAGAGGTGAGACTTACTGCCGAAGTGACAATGATGCCTCGGGAAAGAAGAGAAAGTGGAAGTTGAACTACAAAACTGGAAACGCTCATAACAAAAAGACTTATACCCGTCCGGGTCGGAGAGACCTCTAACACCCTAGGCGCACTAGACAACCATCTATATGAATGTATTCTGGGGCAGTCAGGTTGGAGAAGTACGATGACTTCTCCTCGGAACATACAAATATGAATGCAGTTATCTAGAGCGGTTATAAGTATTGTGAAGTCTCTATTATTATATGCAGGAAAATAAAAGTTACAATTTTTAAATCCTGAATATTTTATTTCTAAATTTTAAATATCTTGAATATTTAATTTAGAATTTTATAGAAAATTTAGGATTTTAAGTCCTAAAGAGTCTATGTTCTTTCGTGAAATCTTAGATAAACCACAGAAAAAAACAAAGAAAACATATGCAAGTGCAGACATGCAACATGATGCAAAAACAAAACAAGTCAAATCAAAATAATAAACAGGCCGGTGCCGCTGGGTCGACAATATATCCCAGAAAAGAAGAAGGCGGTCGAACTTCGCATATACATACTCGATTCTAATTCTATACATCAATATAAAATGCAGAATTAAGATACGTGGTACGAGCATCTGCTCCTGGTCCCCTTCACGTGATTTCCGCGCCAAATGTCTTGGATTCCATGACTGTATCTTATTTTTGTTATAGGACTCTCCTAGATTCTAAAAGTACATAAAAAAAGAAGAAAAAAAAAACAATCTTGCATGAAAACAAATATTAACGGGAAAACTCACATGTAAATAACGTATAATAAATCATGTCTTAAAAGTGAGAGAGCTAATAGCACCTGCAAACAAAGGTGTCAGAAATCATTACTTGCTCCCCCAATAGCGGTATTTGTATGTGTGTGTGCATATAAATAGGCATGACTCCCTACAAAAGAACGCCCTAACACACTACCACATATATGCAACAAACAGTCACATTACAAGCATAATGCAAAAGAAAGATACCTGATCAGAACAACCAATCAAACAAAGAACAATAGTCAGACATAAAAAAGACTATATAGCATCATAAATCCTAACGTAACACACCACTAACAAAAAAGTGCGTCAACCTAGTATCTAAGTGCGGGATAGGTATGGGTGTAGTATGACTTTGACAGGGTCGCCATTCCGGTCACATTCTAAAGATCTGAAGGATCTAAAGGGTGTCACGAAAAGACGGTGACACGAGTTAGATCTATCAGATTTTTAGCACAGTCATGCTCGTGTCAATCCCGAGGACTTAACTCGCACTGCTCAGCGGGATCAACCCAGCAAGCAATGCTCTTTAAGACATCGCGACCAACGCGGGGTCACTCTCATAACGAGTCTGACTCACTATTCATGTAAACATGCAAATGCAAATACAATCAAATCAAAACATATAAGCAGTGCTAGAGAGTATGTCGTGAAGGCGGTGACTCGTAGGAATGGACATGCCGTAGCGGTAGGGGCCCGAAAAAGGGTATGCCGGTAAAACAGTGACCGGAAGGTGGGCATGCCGTGGTGATAGGGGCTCGGAGGTAGGCATGCCGTAGCGGCATGAGCCCGAAAAGAAGGTATGCCGGTAATGCAGTGACTCAAAGGTGGGCATGTCATGACGACAACGACTCGAAAAGAGGGTATGCCGGTAAGTCAGTGACCCGAAGTTAAGCATGCCGTGATGACAACGACTTGAAAAGAGGATATCGAAGGTGGGCATGTCGTGACGGCAATTCAAAATGACGGTATGCCGGTAAGATAGTGACCCGAAGAAATGCAACACAAAAAAATGATAATGATCATGCAAGCTAACACATACAAGATGCAACATATAAGCATGCGAGTATGCAATATAATGCAAAAGTAAACAAATATGCAAGTGATCGGTTGACCGAATTGTGGTGGTCGGTCGAACCAAAAGTGAGACGCTCACCGGAACGGGGCGGCCGATGGAGCGAAGCGAAATGCTCGCCGGTCCGGGGTAGTCGGCCAGAGCGAAGTAAGATGCTCACCGGGCCGGGGTTGCCGATCAGAGCGAAGTGAAATGCTCACCGGGCCGGGGTGACCGGTGGAAGCGAAGTGAATGCTACATGCACCAAGAAAAAATGCAATATGCAGCAAACCAACATGCAAATAACAAACCAGACTCGTACTAATGATCTCACCTGGGAAACCTAATGTTTAGTTCCTTGGATATGCAACATCGTCACCTCTTGCTCTAGTGAGGAAATGTGGGGAGTTTCTCCCCGGATCTTCGAGGGGGAAACTCTCCATGACGTCACGAAATGGGCTAACTACAAAGCTTTTCCCATTTCGTGAACTCCAAACTTTGCAAAGCGAGACAACTACAAAGCTTCTATTGCTTTGCCAAGTCCAACCTCCCAGCTTCTCCAGGTAAAATTGGGGAACTCAAAGCAAGAGGAGTGAGAGACTCCGATCTATCATGACTTGTGCTAAAACTCACAACAAAAGGGAGATACTCGGCTCTACGGAGGGTGTTTGGTCACGCACAGGAAGTTCTAACCTAAAGGTTAGCTCTAGGAAAACCAATGATCCATCACGCAGACACATCGTCGCGCTGGCTCACATTGACGTACGTACTCCGTGTGGGCGATCGAACCCACACGCCTAGACACCACTAAACCTAGATCTAGCTAGAAGTTTAGGGGATCTCACCATCGTGACGGTTGCAGACGCGTTCTCTTTGTTTGCTCCAAGCTCGCCAGCTTCCGATCCGTGCACCCGGGTACCTCGCAACGAATGAAGATAGGAGCAAATGAGGTATTCAAGATACAAAAAATAATGAATTTTGATATATGAAAATATAACCAAAATATACCTTAAAAAATGGGTCGCTCGACAACGGCGAAGGAGGGGAACCCACGAGGATGCCGACGGAAGCTTTTCATGCGAGGTGGAAGACCCTTGCACCTCCTCGAACAACAACGTCGCTTGCTGCTCGACGACATTGAAGTGCTCCGGCGAAGTATCCGGTCGCCGGGAGGGTAAGACGGCGAGGTGGAGGAGTTAGCTCGTCGACGGTGCGCACCGGGAGCGAAGGAAGCGCAGAGAAGAGTCTGAAATACGACTTTCTCCTTGCTGATTTTCTCCGGCGTAAATGCGTTGCCGACGAGTGACAAGGACAGCGAGGAGGAAAAAATCCGGCGGAAGAGGAAGAAGAAAATAGAGGGGAAGAAAATCTCTCTTCACTGCTTTCACTCTAAGAAACAACTCCAAGGCTTCCTCCAAATTTTCCAAAGGCTTCCTCGTGAGCCTCTCTCTAGCCCTTGCCGGAGAAGAAGAAGAAGGAGAAGAGGGAGAAGAAGGTTTCGCGCAAGGAAGAATGGAGCAGATTCGGCCGGCGGGAAGGGAGATCTGGCGGCTGGAGGTGGGACGGCGGAGACGGCGGTGTCGAGTTTCGCCGGCTAGGAGGAGTCGCCAACGGGTTCGGACGCGAAGCCGGTGCCGTGGGCTTTCACGAATCGGAAGGGGGGAGGCGCAGTAGGTCGCGATCCGTTGGGGGAGAGAAGAGAAGCGATGTTTTAAATAATAAAATATAGTAATAATATTATAATAATAATAATAATTATTATTAATTTAATAATCGCCGCCCCACACATTTAGCCTAAACGAGTCATCATTTTAAAATGATGGTATTTCCTAGGTAAAATCAACGTTCCGGACGCACTGGTGTGGTCCGTTTCATTATCCGGGGTCATTCAGACTGCTTTCTTCTTTTTTTTTATTTGACGAAAATGATAATTCACACATTTTTAATCCGTATTTAAAACGTTAACGACATGAAAACCCTCCTTAGGTAATATCGACGTCCCAGACACAGATGACATGAAAAAACTGATGCCGACAAAGATGGTGGTGAGGCCTGCAATGTTATATGACAAAATGTTGGCCTTTAAAAGAGAAGCGTAAAACAAAGTTAACTGTTGTTGAGATGAGAATGCTTAGGTGGATGAGTGACATGACACTCAGACAAAAAAATGTGAAATGAATATATACATGATAGGGTTGGTGTCGCTCCGGTGGCAAACAAGATTAGAGAGAGTCGTTTTAGATGGGTTGGTCACATTAAATGTTGATCATCTTATTATCTGGTTAAGAGAGTAGACATTTTAGATTCTACTTATGTTAAAGTTAGGCTGAGGTAGACCTTAAAAAACTTGGACATATTGTACAAAATATGATCTTTATCTAGTAGAATTAAATGAAATTATGACACTCAATAGGACACAATGGAGAAAAAAGAGTCATGTAGCCAACCCCACTTAGTGGGATAAAGACTTCTTGTTGCTGTTGTTGCTTATGAATGTTCCACGTAATGGTTTTGAAAACGCAACTTACATAACTTTTTAAGCTGCTTAATGCTTAACTTCAACATTTTCTTTCACCTTTTTTTTTTATAACCACTCCATCAAGTTTGTATTTCTACGTTGTGTAAGGCATGGTTTTGATACCTTTTTTTTTTCGAGACATTGTTCCTCTCTGCTGAACTGAGCTATTTTCTAATTATTTTTGCCAATTCTTGCTAGTTTCAGGGTATTATTGCAGAGTTTGTGATATTTCCTTATGTAATATATACTTCATGAATATACTCGCATGTGAACTAGGTTTGCGGCCTTGTAGTTCTACTAGATTTTATGATCTTTCATATTTTGGCCATTCTGTTTTCTGGCATGGCAGCTGCCAATAGTAAAATGTTAGTTCTAAGACCAGCGATTGAAGTAATTTGCTTGGATTTTTGCAGTATCATGCCCGACTTCTCTTAAAGGTTGATTTACTATGAGCAGCACTATCGAAAGGGGTTGGGATGAAGAATACTCTGAAATTGGCGACAAGGGTGATGTTGGTTTTTTGGATTTTGAGAATGATAAATCGTTTTGTAGTTTTAATCCAACTGAGACAGGTCCTGTTGTGATTTCGACCCCCTTCCCTTTCATTTCTGGAAAACCTCAATCTGCTGTCATTGGGGAGGTATCTTCTGACTCTATCTGTATCAAAAACACCACCGATGAACCAGTTGAATTGTGGAGTATTCGAATCTTTTCTTCCAGCCCAGAGGATGCATTTCTTCTTTCGTTAATGAAGCCACCGGCTGCAAATGCTGATGAGAGAGAAATTGATGCATTCGTGGATTCAGATGCTCTGGAAGATAGGGTGCTTCAACCAAGACAGACTCTTACTATTTGGCTTTCATGCAGACCTAAAGAAATAGGTTTACACACTTCAGCTGTGCATTTTGATGTGGGTTCTGACAAATTTGAGCGAATTGTTTTTTTGTTGGCTGATGATGAAGTATCACAAGCTCTGTTCTGTAAGAAACCCTATTCCAGAGGTCCACGTCGTAGAATGTTGTTTGAGTGTGACAATTTTGTAGCTGGTTCTCGACCGCATCGGCCTGTTACACAGTCAAGTAGATACAAACTTCCTGGATATGCCATACCTAAAGAAATCCGTGAACTGGTTGAGGCTAAGCAGATTCCTGATGTTATAATGGAAGGGTTAAATACTTCGAACTATGCCAGATTTTTTAGCTCTTTGGTTAACATTGAAGAAATACATTTGGGGGTAATATGATCTCTAATAGATTTACACGGATGCAAAGTTTGTTTCTTTCATGCTTATCCTTTTACTTTTTTGATTCAGGATGAGATGAGAGCTCATGACATGGAGTCGGTGAGTATGAGGAGGAGGGATAACCAGTTTTTGTCCCTTGAGGTCCCTGGTTTGGCTGAGAGAAGGCCATCCCTTGTACAGGGAGATTTTATTTTTGTTAAACTTGCCACTGACATTTCAGATAGTAGATCTCGTCCTTATCAGGTTTGCAGTAAAATTTTCTGAATACTTAAATATACCAAACAATTTTTATATATTTATTTATCTAACACCTATTTGATATTTATTTATTTAAAATTTTAGGGACAAGTGCATTTTAACATATACATGAGAAGGAGTCTGTTTTACTTTAGAGAAGTTAATAGTAGTGGTGTTTTTGATGTGATGTTAAAGATTTAGGTGTTATATAAATATATATCAAAGTTAAGGCATTCAATATGTAAATACATAACAATCGTATGTTGTAAATTGCTCAACATTTTAATGCTAAAACAGTTAATTTATGTAGCACATCCAATCCTTATAATATTTTTATTGACCTTTCATTATTCAGGGTTATATTCACAAAGTCGAAGCTGATGAAATTCTTCTAAGATTTGATAAGAATCTACATCAGTGTCATCGGGATGATCACCTCTATACTATTAGTTTCACTTACAACAGAGTGAATATGCGAAGATTATATCACACTGTTCAAGCTGCAGAGAGTTTGGGACCTGAAATCCTCTTTCCATTTCAGTCGGCAAACAGAAGGGTTATCAACACAGTTCCTTTTCAGCCCTTGAGTCCATCACTTAATAGAGAACAGATGCATTCCGTTGAAATGATTCTTGGTTGCAAAGGATTTCCGCCATATGTGATCCATGGACCTCCAGGTACTGGGAAGACAATGACACTGGTTGAAGCTATACTGCAGCTCTATACCACAAGGAGAAAAGCGAGAATCCTAGTTTGTGCTTCTTCAAATAGTGCAGCAGACCATGTTTTGGAAAAACTGCTTGCTCAGAATGCAGTTGGGCTGAGACAAAATGAAATATTTAGGCTAAATGCAACCAGCCGCCCGCTCGAAGATATCAAATCTGATTTTGTTAGTTTTTGTTTTTTTGAGGGCACAACTTTCAAATGTCCTCCACTAAAAGCTTTGTTGCGTTACAGGGTCATCATATCAACTTATATGAGTTCATTTCTGCTACACGCTGAAGGCATTCGCAACGGCCACTTCTCTCACATTTTCCTCGATGAGGCTGGCCAAGCTTCTGAACCCGAGACAATGGTTCCGATATCAACCTTATGTGAGAAGGATAGTGTCGTTGTTCTTGCGGGAGACCCCATGCAACTAGGTCCTGTTGTCTATTCAAGAATTGCAGAGAGCCACGGCTTGGGAAAATCCTACTTGGAAAGGCTGTTTGAGTTTGAATATTATGAAGGAGGTGATGAGAATTATGTTACAAAGTTGCTGCGGAACTATCGTAATCATCCTTTTATTCTGGAACTACCCTCAAAAATTTTCTACAAAGGTGAATTGATTGCTTGCAAAGATGATGATGATGAATCTTCTATTTATGACTGGATTAACCTTCCAAACAAGACATTTCCAGTCCTATTTGTTGGAATTCAAGGATGTGATGAGAGAGAAGGTAGTAATCCATCATGGTTTAATAGGATTGAGGCTAGTAAAGCTGTAGATATTATCAAAAAACTGTTGAGGAACCCTGACCTGAGCGAGGGTGATATTGGAGTTATAACTCCTTATAGGCAACAAGTGCTGAAGCTACAGAATGCCTTAGAGTCGCTTGAAATACGAGATATCAAGGTTGGAAGTGTGGAGCAATTTCAGGGACAAGAAAAAAAAATAATAATCATATCAACTGTCCGTTCAACCATTAAGCATGATGAGTTTGACAGAGTGTACAGCTTGGGTTTTCTTAGCAATCCCCGGAGGTTTAATGTTGCTATCACTCGGGCTAGATCCTTGCTTATTATAATTGGGAATCCACACATAATAGCAAAGGTTTTTTTTTCTTCAGAATCATTATTCTATTTTTCATGCACATGCATATTCCTTGATGATTTTTTTGCCTTTCATTGGCATGCCATAAAGACTCACCTGCTTTGATGATTCTGCTTTATTATCAATTGCATGGAAAGTTCTTTGTGATGATATTGACTGATATCATTGTAATTTGAATAGTTATGCTTTTCAGAAAGCGCTGATACATGAAAATCATGCTCGTTGATTAAAAAAAAAAAATATGGTGTTTTATTAAAAAAACATACGATAATTCTTTATAAGGCATGCAAAGTTGTGACTTTACAATGGTTGATTGACAAATTGTAAGGAAGCTTGGGTAAAATTAGTTGCATAGTATCACAACCCAATTTGGGAGCTTGGATTACCTAGGCGGGAACTGTCGGTCGGACGGAGAAAAATTATCTAACAATTTCATTTCATAATCAAATCAAATCCAAAACACAAAAGAACTATTCTATCTCATAAAACATGAATTTACAATAATATATCCATACTTAAAATTTTGCATCTAATAGAAAATAAAATTGAACCACAATATCTATCAAACTACGCTTCTTGGTTGCCTATAAAAGAAAGTTAGCAATTGAATGTACGAGATAAATTATTCAGTAGACAATTGTTTCTAAATTATAATAATTCTTTTTTTAAAAAATTTTAAACTAAAATACAGTAAAAAAAAATAAATTTTTGTTACTTTTATTTATTTATATTACACTTTTGTTATTGAGAGTCACTGCTTAAATATATACTTCAAAATATATGTTAAAACTTTTCAAACCCACCATAAAGGTAAGCAATAATTTTCATTTAACGTCCACGAGTATATTGGTTTCGCCACCATGAATACTCTTCCCTTTCCGCTAGCTACTTTCCTAGTCAACCCGTTCCACATCCTTGCTACCCAACCGCTATCCTTACCCTCTTGCACCACCTCCCTGCCACATATTAGTTGTTCTAGTCCTCAGGAACCCAAATTTCACCTTGTTACTGCCCCAGACTGCAAGGACATGTTCCGTTGTCATATCTGCTTACTCGCTATGCGCTCCCACCTTACCACCACCTTCCAAACCTCCACCAATCACCACCACCCCCCCAAGATCTCACCCTAATTTGATTATTTGAGCCGTGTCTGTTGCTATTTTAGATTTTTCTGGGTGTTGTGTCGTTGTATTTTTCCTTTAATTGTGTTGACTATAGTTGCATATTTGCTTTCAATAATAGTAATTGTTTTTTTCTTATTGTGGTTTGGGTAAATTCTGTTATCACTATATGGAAAACATCATGTTTAGACTCGTTACTTGCAATAATAATATTTGTATTTTTTTTCTTTTCATCTTCTATTGTCTACTCTTTTGGTTCTATGTAAGAGTGTTACTTCTAGGATAGATTGAAGGTACACTGCCTTGTTACTTCAAAGCTATCGTGGAACAACAATATTTTATAGAATTATATAAGCTCAAGTCTTATTTCTTTTAGCACTACCTAATATCTGCCTCTGGACTTTTGTGGAAAACCCTTGAAAACTAGCCATTGTGATTGTGGATTTATGAGAGGACTTTTTCCCTCGATAAAGAATGTATGTTTTGAGAATTTAACAGAATTTTGTATTGATTTTAAATTGAGTATAAATATAACTTACATGAATCTTAAAATAGGAGTGAAATAGCATCTTTATCTGCAAGATTACAAATAATCAATTCCTAATAACTATCCAGATAAAAGAAAAGAAAAAATAAGAAAAACATAACACTTATATATTCAAGATTACAATTAATAAATTTCTAATAATTACTTAGAGATAAAAGGAAATACATAAAATAGGAAAGGTATAAAATATGAAATAAACAAAAAAGAAATAAATTTCTAATAACTTCTAACACTCCTCCTCAAGTTGAAACATAGATGTCAATCATGTTCAACTTGGATTTGAAATCATCAAGCAATGGGTGAAGATGATACTTTGTGAGGTAAAACTTAAAGTTTTCATCCCCAAGAGCATTTAAGGATACTTCTAGTTGACTGCAGTTGTCTTTAAATGCAGTTTCTGTAGGTAGGCGAAAAGCCGATACATGTAATACTGCAAGGAAGTTTGCAGGGAAGTAGATAACCTGTAAGGAGAGTTGCGGGGTATGGTCTTCAAGGAAAAAGCTCCGGAGGAAGGCCATCTTCAGGAAAATGCTCCGGAGGAGGGCCTGCTGCTAGAAAAAAAAAACTACAGAGGAGGGCATCATTAATGTCTTTTTCTTAAGAAAAAAGAAAAGGAAAATGGATAAACAAATAAGTCATCCTCCCCGAATAACTATCCTTTACGGATATAAGAGGTCGATGGGCCAAAGGAGAACTGACGAGAACCAAGCGGCTTATTTCACCTGGCTATGAATAAAGTCTGGCGAGTTAAGAATGGTCCGAGTAGGGGCCCAACTGAACTATTATGGATTTTGAGGCCGTAGCGAGATCTTTAATAATGGAAGATTGGGTCTAAGACTTATTTGTCGATTTCACATGGAATTTGTGTTGTTCAGGTCCTTCGGCCTGCAGAGGTATTGAGGTAGATGTTGAACCTTTGGTGGAATCAAAAACAGTATCGGACGAATGCTCAGAGGTGGAGGAACCAGCCATAGTTCCAACGAAGCCAAAGGATATGATCAGACGCTATGACATGGAAGGAGTCGATCCCTGCATCTGGCAAAGGGGGACACTGATACGACTAGTATGCTTAAAATCCTTCGACATAATAATAACCCTCTTCGCATGGATGATGCAAAGATTTATGTCTTTAAAAGAACCTACAAGATAAGTCTCTGTAGCCTTCTAAAGTACAACAATGACAAAACTCTAGAATTGGAGATCGGTCTTGAAATCCTGCGCAATTTGGCGGACCAAATGCTGGAAGGGAAGCTTTCGAATGAGGAGCTCCGTGCTCTTCTGAGACATCCTGATCTCCCTTAGCACAATTATTTCGGGACAGAAACAATGGGGCTTTTTCACACCGCTGGTCACAAGAGCCAAGTTCTTAACCGCCTTGGTTGTCAGCTGCTTCCTTGGGGCATTGTCGTTGATGGACTTGCGAGCGGTTTACTTTGCCCTCATCGTTAAGGTGGTTTGGACTTTAGGATCGAGAGGCCATAGAGAAAAGGTTCTCACGGGTGAAAAAAACTGCTTGCTTCTTATAAATTGCAAAGCATGAATTATCATGGGAGTATATCGGTAGGAAGAATTTCTTACAGGAGATAGGGCCCGCAGGAGGAAGATCTCTTGCGAAAGGAAGAAATCTTGGTGGTAGCTGACTACAGAGAAAGATTGTAGTGCAGATAAACTGTAGCGAGAACTTCGACATAAGAGGGGTCTGCAGTAAGAAATTTCGGCTACAGGGAGGAGTTATGGCTGTTAGAGGATTGCAAGGAGAGGAGTTTCGATGATAAATGACCTGCAGAGAGAGAGAGTTTCAGCGGCTAGTTCCTAAGGGAAAGAGTTCTGAAAGCAAGGGCCTGCAAGGAGAGGAGTTTCGGGTCCTAGAGACCTACAGGGAGAGAGTTCCGGCGGCTAGTTCTTGCATGGAGGGGTTCTGGCAGCTAGGACTTGCAGGGAGAGGAGTTCTGGTTGTTAGGACCTACAGGGAATTAGTTTTTGGTGGCGGGAGATCTTCTCCTTTGTTGAAGATTCTAATGTTTGTTTCAAATCTCTGATACCATGTAGGTTTTGAGATTTTAGCGGAATACTTCATTGATATGAAAGGAGGTTATAAATACAACTTACATGAATCATAGAATAGGAAAAACATAACACATATCTCCAAAATACAATTAATCAATTCTTCATAACATCAAGAGATAAAAGAAAAGACATAAAACAGGAAAAAGTTAACACCAATTCTTCAAAATTACAATTAATCAATTCCTAATAATAACCCGGAAATAAAAAAAAGACATAAAAGAGGAAAAACATAACATTATATTTCCAATATGACAATTAATCAATTATTAATAACTATCCGGAGATAAAAGCAAAGATATAAACTAGGAAATAACAGGAAAGGAAATAAATCAATTCTTAATAACTTCTAAAAAGAATTTTCTGGTTGTGAAATGTCACACCTCATACCTTGATGGATTAAATGGAGGTGTGAATTTGAACAAGTGCCATATATAAAAGTTTCACTAGAGCAATTATATTATCAAAATACAATATCATTAACCATTAGAAGTTAATTTACTTATAAGTACTGATAATTATTTGTCCCAAAAAATAGTAAAGAGAATAGTTTATGTAAATGTTCTTCAAAATGCTATAATAAGAAATTCCAAATAACATCTAGGAGAAAAGGCCTTATTCAAATCATTATGCATCGATGCCCAATCCATTTTTCGTTGAAAAATTATAGATTTTATGATTCGCCATAGGTCGTAGTGAACCAATGCTTGCCAATCTTTTTCCCAAAATTTTGAATGTGGAATTGGAAAATCTTTATGCACAATGCTATATCAATGGGAAACATATGATTTGGGCATGTTACAAAAGCTCATCATAATAAACCTAGCATAGGAGCATCCAAATAAAATAATGGGTGCCCACAAAAAATAAAAGAGCTGAATTTTCATTAAGTAAATACTAATTACTTGAATTTTGTGTTGGTAACACCCAATGCTTGACCACCAACATTGCAAAGGTTAGTTTATTGGTTCATTAAATAGGAGTTGTTAGCCACCAAAGTTAAATTAATCAACTCCTAAATATGGTTCATCCGCCCACGCTAAAGGAAAGTCTTGCTAATTCTGAAATATGGTCTATTAGCTATTATTAATGTAAAAAAAATCATCATATGCACTAAAATAATGCTATATTGTCGAATTCTTATGCAACAAAACCACCAACTCTCACTCCATTTCTTTTTTTTAATTCTTTTAAATCATGCTCTACAAATCCAATCTCCATTTTCATATTTGAAAAGCCTCCTCTCCAAAAATCTTGAGAAGCAATCAATATTCATTTCACTCTCTTTCTCGGTAACTGTTACAGGCATTGGTTTCTAATTCTTCTTCTTTTAATTGTCTCTAGTTCGGTTCTTCTCTTGTATTTTTTTTTTGAACTTCACAATATTTTTCCATCACTTCCTTAATGAGACGAGTAGTTTTTTTTTTCCATAGAGTAAACTCTAGAGTGTGGAAAATATTTAGTCTGTGTTGCATCTTATTATGTTGTACATAGGGCTGTCAAAACGGCTCGTTGTTCGTGAAAAGCTTGTGTTCGGCTCGATAAGAAGCTTATGTTCGATTTGTTCGCTAAGTTAACAAGTCAAACACGAACACTATTTTTGCGCTCGATATATGAATGAGCTGAACACGAACAAAAATTTGTTCGTTTGTGTTTATAATTGATGAGTAGTATGTTTTAAAATTTAATTGACTACATGACTACAAAGATTTATAATCAATTACAATTATTAATTAAAAAATAGAATAAAATATGCTAAATTTTATTTAAATGGTGTTTTAATATAAATAATAAGGTTTAAATCTTACCCCAACCTTTAACATGGAACGACTGCGTGACTGGGTTTATCAAAATAACTCTTTGTTCGTGAACAACTCGTGTTCGGCTTGCTAAGTAAACGAGCCAAACACGAACACACTTTTTGTGTTCGAAATATAAACGAGTCGATCACGAACATTGATATTTTTTAACGAGCCGAACACGAGCTGAGTTTGGGTTCACTCGTGTTTGACTTTTTTAAATCCCTAGTTGCAGATAAAATTTGATGTATGGGATAAACATCTTATATGCCGACATTTTTTCTTCTTTTTTGTTGACTAAGATGAAATTGTTAATTTTGAAAAATTATAGTACATGCTTATAGGTTCTACGGTGATGACAACATGAAATGTGTCATCAATATGCAATAAAATTCATCACTATGCAAATGTTGGACCATAAGCCAAACTTAAAATTTGACATAATCACCTGCTTGCAAATGTCAAAATTTGTTGCGCTTAATTTGGATAATGTCACAAAAAATCAATAACTCAGCCAAATGAGTTATTTACCCTACATCGTTTTTGTTCATTTGTCTTGGATTGTTCAAATCATCTCTCAATTGACTTTAATAAATTACGAGCATTATTTTTCTTTTAGAATCTTATTTATATTATCTTGAAGAGTGCTTGTCAAATAGACTATGCCTAAACTGCTCAATATATTTTACAAGTTGGTGGCCATCAATAGTAAAATATTATGATCAAATCTTTTCTAAGGTGGTTAATAAAACTAGGCTCAATACTTGAGTACTCTCCCACATCTAATTTGACTTTCCAATGTATTAACTTAATGATCTCATTTGAGCACTTTTGTGTGTGGTGCATCCTTGTCATTAGTCTCAAAGGTTAACTTTGACTTTGCAATATCTCAATCCATTAGTGACAACTTAGTTAATGTTTGCGTTATTCTTGTATTCTTTTGCATTAGGAATTTTTTTATATTATGCAATGCCCGCCATTTATAAGCCCCCACATGATAGAATTTAAATCTAGCCATGCTCTTTCAGAATCAGCAGTAATATAGGTTCCAGTAGCTCATATTTTTTTTTATATTTGATGCGATATACTTTGTATCATTCTTCCTTTCTTGGGATATTATCATAGTTCTTGAAATCGACACATTAACACGTGGTATTATATTTTGCAACACTTCAGAGTTCAATGATTTTATTCACCTTCAATGATAACCAATGCACATTTATAGGACTTAAGGGTGTTAGTATTACCAATAATCTATCTCTACACGAGTAAGGCTGTCAAAAAAGCTCGTTGTTCGCGAATAATTCGTGTTCGACTCGTTAAGTAGCTCGTGTTCGACTCGTTCGTTAAGTAAACGAGCTGAACACGAACAAATTTTTAAAGCTCAAATTATAAACGAGCCGAACACAGTTCGTTCGTGTTCAGCTTGTTTTAGTTTGAAATAAAAAAAATTATATAATTATTTATATAATAATGTATTATACATATTATTTATATAATAATATATTATATATATTTATATCTATGTTTANATTTATAGGACTTAAGGGTGTTAGTATTACCAATAATCTATCTCTACACAAGTAAGGCTGTAAAAAAAGCTCGTTGTTCGCGAACAACTCGTGTTCGACTTGTTAAGTAGCTCGTGTTCGACTCGTTAAGTAGCTCGTGTTCGACTCGTTCGTTAAGTAAACGAGCTGAACACGAACAAATTTTTAAAGCTCGAATTATAAACGAGCCGAACACAGTTCGTTCGTGTTCAGCTCTTTTTAGCTTGAAATAAAAAAAATTATATAATTATTTATATAATAATGTATTATACATATTATTTATATAATAATATATTATATATATTTATATCTATGTTTAAATCGTAATTGCTCTTGTGGTAATGTGGTTATGCGTCTTGTTTTGCATATATTTGATCCATGTTCGAATTCAACACTGTACATCTATTTTTTTAGTTTAATTTTAACGAGTTAGTTTTGAGCCGAACATGAGCCGAACACGAACACGAACACAAATATATAAATCGAGTCGAACGCGAACACACTGTTCACGAGCTGATTTCGAACACGAGCAATTTCCAACGAGCCGAACACGAGCCAAGCCTGAGCTCGCTCAAGCTCGGCTTGTTTACAACCCTATACACGAGTAGCAACAATTGAAGTAATTAGATTTTTCCTCAAACTTGGCTCATACTTAACTCTGTCAATGATAATTTTTAACTATCATGTGCTCTACTTGACAGTGCCAGAACCTTCACTATAGCACTTGGATTCTTTTCCTATGTGAACACAAGCAGTAGAACTTGCTCGTATGTGAAAAATATATCTAGATTAGAACAAGCTGAGTCTATAATCAATTGCTCTTTATAACTATTGTATTCAACCAACAAGTTGATTCTATAAGTTTTTTTTTAGTTTTATTTGGTTAATGAAAAATATATCTAAATTAGAACAAGAGTCTATAATCTATTGCTCTTTATAAAAGAGATTCTTTATTTTCATAAAAAAAAAAGTTGCAATTGCATTAGCTAACATACCTTTTTTTGTGGCCATCATTCGCTTTTTGCTCTCTTTCCTTCAAAGCAAAATAGTTTTTCGATGCACTCTTTCTTCTTCTAATAAAAACAAATGATTTCTTCGAATTCATTTTGAGGTTTACTCTTGCTATGATTAGTAGAAAGTCCTTCTCATATAATCTCCTCTAACCGTTAGTTGATTTATTACTTTACTCGATTTTAAAAATTTCTTTTCTTTCGACGGAAGTGAATTAGGAATATCTAACTTATTATATCATGATTTCATAACATGGCCTATTGAAAATAATTTTAAGAGATGTAAAGAGCACAATAGTAATAAAGCTTGATTTTTGTTATCATCAATCATATCAATATCTAGGCTTCAAACAATTTGAGTCAAGTGAAGAGGTTTTAGAGCTTGCGCTTGTTTACCAAAACTTTGTTGAAGCTGGTCTCAAACTCAATATGATCTTTTGTGATAGTGGTCAAATTCGAACTTATTTATCAAAAGTCTATTCGAGCTTAGTTTGAGCTCAGCTTGAGCTTGTTTGTGTTGTGATGAACGGTTTATAAACGAATAGCTCGTTTGAAAAAAAAGTTTTATTATGCTGAGTTGAGCAAATAAAACTTGAATTGAATAGGCCTTACAAATAAGTTTTATAAACAAGCTTGGTCATATACCGCATCTTTGGTAACACCTCGAACATTGAGCTATAATGAAGCTTTAATCAAGCAACTTAACAAGTTTTAAATACTACTATTCATGATCATTAACAAATCAAGCTAGAAAATTTTTAAGTATTTTCATTTATCAATCAAGTATTTATAAAAATGTTCAAGTATGTTCGATTAGTTAATTAAAGGATCATGATTGAGCTCTAATTGAGTTATGCCACAAGTAACTTGTCAGGCGTTCGGTTCATTTACAACTCTATCAATTTTTCTTAAATACTGAATAGTGTAATAAAATTCATTCTAATTTAATTTATGAGATATACCTTCTTACATGGGGAGTAACTAAATCCTTTGTTTTTGATAAAATTTATTAGAGAGGTTTTTGTTCATATAACTTTAATTTGAGCAGTAAACCTGATGTTATTATTTCCTCCCACCAAATACATTTAAAATTTTTAGAGGACTTTCTCATTCATCTCTATCTCTTCTTCTTTACTTGTAATGCAAAACATCTTGGTATTCACCATGGGACCTTTCATAAGCTTGTTGGACAAGTACACTATACATCTTGATTCTTTATAATTCAAATCCCTTTGTGCCATCAAATTTCTCAATCTCAAACTTCTTGGCCTTCAAGCATAACATTTCTTTAATATCAGTTCGTACATAGCAAATCTTGCTGCCTATGTTTTTAAACAATAATATAGCAATGTTTATGACGAGATCTTTACTCCCATTGTTATGATGCCAACTATTCATATTCTCTTGACCATCGACTTGCAACATTAGTGAAAAGTTTTTCTTCATGGTGAATTGGATGACATGGTCTAAATGACTCGAGCACTGGGTATCGTCGTCGGGGATCATGCTTCCATCGAATTTTGGTAGGTCCGCTTTGATGTTGAAATCCCGATGGGCGCCGAATGTGCTCTCTTGTGATAGTGAATGCTAAAGCGCGTGAGCCATCTCGACGTCATTGCGGTGAAACGAATTTAGGACGTCGTTGCAATCACTTCGACTCTCAATGTCATGGTCAAGAATAATCTCGCCTTGAGTCCCGTCGTCCATCTCGGTCAATTGTTATTTTAAGCGACAGATCTCTTGTTCTATTTCTTCCTAGGCTAGCTCCGACGCATATTGACGTGGCGACATGATTGGAAGTGTTTCAGGGAAGAGACGAGAGAAGGAAGGAGGAGAAGACAAGAAGAAAAGAAACAAAGGGAATAGAAAGAAAATTTTGGTGGATTGGGCAGGGAGGATGCTAGGGTAGGACTAGGGTTGGGTTAGTTCTGATACCAAATTATACTAGGATTAACCCAAACCACAACTTAAATGCGACTAATTTTATTGCTGAAATTTTAAGAGACGAGTACAATGACGCTTACCTTCAGGTGCCATTCAACTCTCCTAAAGGCGCAACCCTCCTTCCTACGCTCCTCTAGCAAGCAGTAGATCCCTCCGAACCTTCCCAACCCATTTCGCAGCCACTTCCAGCACCCAACAACAGTCATTCCGCCACTGCCTCCTCTTCAGTGCTTCGTGCGGCAGACGGCCGACCACTCTAGAGCCTCCCAACACCACTCCAGTCACTACAGATCGCCTCGACGATTGTCAACCGCAGTTGACTCCTCACTCGCCACCCCATTGACTTCTCACCCGCTGCTGATGCGATTCAAGACCGTTTCTGATCTATGTGTAATCCACTTTGTTCAATCACTAGTTTGTTTTACTGTTTATGTGTTAGTTTTATGGTCTATGTATTCTTGTTTGTTGTTTTTGTGTCCCACTGGTTAGGATGTTGCGGCAGACTGGGGGAGCCGGGAAATGGAAGGCAGCTTTTCGAAGAACAACAGAAGTATTGTAGTGGAGGGAGGATGATGTCGGGTGGAGGGAACAGAGTGGAGATGCGCACCATCTTGGAGGGATACAGTCGTAGCACCACAGGGAGCAATACATGAAGTCACATAAAACCAAAAACCACTACTTAGCCCTGAGAAAGAATGTGTATGATTAGGGAGGAAGGGGGACAACCTAGGAAGGAATGAGGAGAAAAAAGGAAGGGAGTTGAAGAGGCGCAAAGACTAGGAGGAGCGGGTTGTGGGAGATTATGGCACGTGGCGGGGAAGGAGTAACGAATGATGCAGGATTATGATGAGGAGGCAGTGCAAAATAAGTAGAGTGGACCAGGGAAAGGTTGGATCGACACTCTGTTATCCGATCCAATGGGCTGCAGAAGGTTGCCCCACGTCACTCTCCCAGGATTGTGGGACTTTTGACATTAGTTGTTGAAGAATCTAGTTCCTCGTGGTATGGGGTGAGATCTGTGACATTGAATGTTGTCAAATTATTGGAGTTGCCTTGTAGGTCAATTTTGGAAGGATTATCATTGAGTTTTTTAAGTATGCGGAAATGTTCGTCGGTTTAGGGTTTTAGTTTTCCGTGTGTTCCTGCGGGAAATTGCTCCTTAAGGCGGATCTGCACGCAATCTTCTTCTTTAATGGTTCTTTTTTTTATGGATTTTTTAGTCTGTGCTTGATATTTGTATTTTTTTTAGAAATTGTTTCCCCAACTTTTTTGTGGAGTTGCTGAATTTGGTAAACACATTCTGCAGCATCCTCATTGATATCAGCTAGGGGAAGAAGTTGAACCAATTCAAGGGACGTGATCGGGCTGCGACCATACACTAATTCAAATGGCGTGTCTTGTGGTCTAGCTTGTTGATCTATTGTAGGCAAATTCAACTTGATCGAGAATGAGATCCCATTGTTTGATGTTTTTCTAAATGAAACAACGAAGAAGATTCCCAAGGCTTCTATTAACAACTTGGGTATTCCCATCTGTTTGAGGATGTGCTGTAGAACTAAATTGGAGTTTAGTGTCTAATTTGCTCCAAAGGGTCCTCCAAAAGTGACTCAAGAATTTAACGTCCCGATCACAAGTAATAGTTTTGGGAATGTCGTGGAGCCGAACAATCTCTTGGAAGTACAAATCGACAATATGAGATACATTTAATGTCCGACGGCAGACGACAAAATGCGCCATCTTCGAGAAGCTATCAACTATGACCATGACAAAATCCTTATTCTTTTGTGTGTGTGGAAGTCCCGTGATAAAGCCCATGCTGACATCAATCCAAGGTGCTTCAGGGACCGGTAATGGTGTTTACAATCTTGTATTTTGTCCGTCTGTTTTGGGGATATGACAAATCTTATATTGTCGAATGTGTTGGTCTACATTTTGTGTTAGCCAAAGCAAAAAAAAAAGTTCTTTTACAAGTGTGAGAGTTTTATCTCTGTTAAAATGGCTGGATAATCCGCTCTTGTGGTTCTCCTGGATGATAGCTTTGTGTCGTGAGCATCGAAGAATGCATAATTTGTTGTGGCAAAACAAGTAGACGTTCACTTTGTAGAATTGCCCGTGCAGTTTCTCTCTACATTATTCTCAAATTTTTTTGGAACTCTTCATAGGTCTCGTATAAGTCTTTGATAACTTCAAAGCCTACGTCTTGCGTCTACGAGGATGTGATCATGAGGTGATGATAGCTCAGAGCGTTCACGATGTGGTTTTGATTTCTGGTTTTGTGTTGAGTACGAATTGGAATGACACTAAGAATTCCACCCAGGTAGTGCGATGCCCTTTGAGTTTGCTTTGACTATTTAAAAATTTTTTAGCTTCATGATTCGTTAAAAGGGTGAACTCGGTGGTGTGTAGGTACTGACTCCAATGTTTGAGAGCTTGAGCAAGAACATTAGGAGGAGTATTTTCGTCAAGTCTCATTTAGTTTTTCGTTGAAATAGGCAATGAGGTGACCACCTTGACTTAAAACAGTGCCTATGCCTACACCAGACGTGTCGTAATCAACCTCAAATGGTTAGTTGAAATCAGGTAAGGCAATTACTGAGGCTTGAAGGATCTTTTCCTTCAATGTGTCAAAGCTGAGCTGGGATGTGACCGTCCATGTGAATTCTTTTCATTTTAATTGCTCCGTGAGAGGGCAGTGATAGTGTTGAAGTTGCGAACAGATCTTCGGTAGGAGGCAAGCCCTAAAAATTGTCGAAGCTCGGTGAAGGATTGCAGTGCGGTCCAACTTACGATTGCTTTGATCTTTGTTGGGTCCATTTGTATTCTCGTGCTAAACACAATGTAGCCCAAAAAATATACTTGGTTTGAGGAAGTGACATTTTTTGGGTTGGGCGTACAGTTGTTCGGATCATAAGATCTCGAATACTGCCCGCAGGTGCTGCAGATGCTCTTCAGATCTACTATAAATCAAGATATCATCAAAATAGTCCACCTCGAATTTTCTAATATGAGCTCGAAAGAGTTGATTCATTAGATGCATGAAGGTGTAGTGCGCATTGGACAAGCTGAAAGGCATGACTGTCCATTCATAAAGGTCATCTCGAGTCTTGAAGGCGGTCTTCCACTCTTCTTCTGGTCGCATTCTGATCTGATTATAACCGTTCCGAAGGTTAATTTTTGAGAAGACGGTTGCATCGTTCGACGGATCTAAGAGATCGTCGAGTCGTGGTATTAGAAAACGGTATTTGATTGTAATTTTGTTGATGACATGATTGTCAATGCACATCTACTTGGAGCCATCTTTTTTGGGTACGATGAGGGCGGGGACATTACATGGATTGGTGCTTTTACGTACTAGTCCTCTCTTAACAAGATCTTGACATTTTAGTTTCTGTACCCTGGTATGAGGTCGATGACATGCTAGATGTCCCGCAGTAGAGGTAATCCGACTGAGAGATCTTCGGTCATGACGTCTTGAAAATGTGTAGGAGTGGTTAAAGTTGTGTGGGTATCTCACTATCCTGGTCCATACCTTATAGGGGGACCAGAGCTAGTGTTATCCATGCATCTTGAGCTGATTGTAGAAAAGTGGCTTGTGAGATTAATGCGTCTTCAGTGTCGATCGTGGTTCGCGCATCTGTTACAGGCAATAACATGATGCATTTTCCATCCTTCTTGAATGTGTAGCCTTTGAAGTCATCATGCTTTGTTTTCCGGTCCAATTATGATGGTTTCCCTAGAAGAATGTAAGATGCATCCATTGGGATTACATCACACCATACTTGCTCTTGTAGTTGGTTGCCGATGGAGAATTTGACTAAGCATTGTTGATCAACTTGAATCTCGTTCCCCTTTTTGAGCCAAGTGAGAGAGTAGGATTGTGAATGTTTTTGTGTGGTTAAACCTAGCTTCTTAACCATTGGGGTGGAGACGATGTTTTCGCAACTACCGCTATCGATGATTAAAGTGCAGATTTTTCCTTTGACTGTGCATGTAGTATGAAAGATGTTGTATGACTAATAGTTCGCCTTCTTCTATAGGGAGAAGCAATGCTTCTTCCGAACAATACTCAGATTGGGCTTTCTCGACTTGCTTGACTTCTTCAAGGACGCATTCTTCAGTAAATGAGACAACGCTGGTGGTGGGGTAATTGGTAGCGATGTGGTTGTACCTGTGGCACCTAAAACATTTTTCGTGCTCGAATTGTCCTGGAAGCACTTTCTCTTTCGAGTTTCGTGCCGCTCGAGGTGATTTTCGTGCTTCCCGGTAATGACTTGCCAGCTTCCGTCATGGTTTTGTTGATAGGTGTGATTTGGGGTAATGGTTTGTATTTCAACTACTGACGGAAGGAGTTTTGAGATTTGGTTTACTACTGTAGTCGTTCCACTTTTAATGCGAGGGTTTAGACATTGTTTAGCGTTCAGTATGGTTAGAGTTGGATAATGTTGCTAACGACAGGCTTTAGACCTCCGAGATAGCGGACGATTTGTACTCCTCTTGCTTGACTAGGTTGCACTTCATCTATAGATGATCGAATTGTGCTGTGAATTTCTCGACCGAAGGTCACGTTGTTGTAGGTTGTGGAGCCGAAGGAACATATCCTGGTGAAAGTGTGGCGGCAGTTTTTTTTTTTTTTTGGCACGACCTTCATTTTCTTCAATTTAGTGATCTTGTTGTCCTCGTCGCGTTGTTGTTGCCATTGCAAGGCGTCCTACCATAACGATGCATTTTTCTTTAGTTTGATAGCAGAAAATTTAACTCGTTTGTCCTCAGGTATCTCATAGTCAAAGATGTGTTCGATCTCTTGCAACCAATCAATGAAGTCGTCGGGGCCCATGCTTCCATCGAATTCCTGTAGGTTCGTTTTGATGCCGAAATCTAGAGGGGTGTCGAACGTGGACTCCTCTGATGGTCTCCTGTGCTAGTGAATGCCAAAGTGGTGTGGGCGATATTTGTCATCGCTGATGTCATCACGGTGAAATGGATTTAGGTCGTCGTTGCGATCACTTCGACTCTCAATGTCACGGTCGAGAGTAACGTCGCCTTAAGTCCCATCGTCCATCCCGATCAGTCGTTATTGTAAGAGACATTTCTCTCATTGTGTTTCTTCTCGGGCTATTTCCGGCGCATATCGATGTGGCGACATGATTGGAAGTGTTTCGGGGAAGAGACGAGAGAAGGAAGGAGAAAAAGACAATAAGAAAAGAAACAAAGGGAAGAGAAATAAAGTCTTGGTGGATTGGGTGGGGAGGATGTTAGGGTCGGACTAGGGTTGGGCTAGCTCTGACTCTAAATGATACCGGAGTTGACCCAAATCACGACTCAGATGCAACTAATTTTATTGTTGAAATTTTAAAAGATGAGTACAATGGTGCTTCCCAATCAGTGAGGACACAAAACAACAAACATGAATACATAAACAATAAAACAAACAAATGAACAATAAAACAAACTGGTGATTGAGAAAGTGGACTAAGCATAGATCAGAAACAGTCCTGGGCAGCAACGACGGCGGCTGATAAGTCACTGGTGTGGCAGGTGAGGAGTCAGCAGTGGTTTAGGATCGTCGGGGTGACCTGCAGTGACCGGAGTGGTGCTGGGAGGCCCTGGAGTGGTCGGCGGTCTGCCGTACGAAGCACCGGGTACGGAGGCTGTGGCGGAATGACTGCTGCTGGGTGCTGGAAGTGGCTACGAAGTGGGCAGGGAAGGTTCGGAGGGACCTGCTGCTTGCTGGAGGAGGCACGGGAAGGAGGGTTTAGCCTAGAGGAGCTCTGAATGGCACCTGGAGGTGCTTTGGCGGACTGGGTGATCCGTGGAAATGGAAGGCAACATCTAGAAGAGCAGCATGAGTACGATAGTGGAGGGAGGATAATGCCAAGAGGAGGGAAAGGAGAGGAGATGCACACCACCTTGGCGGGATATAGCCGTAGCACCAAACCGCCGAAGGATACAACCCTCAAAAGAGGAAAAATACCAGGAGCAATACCTGAAATCAGAAAACCAAAAACCACTGCTTAGACCTAAGAAAGAACATGTATAAATAGGTAGGAAGGGAGACAACCTAGGAAGGAAGGAGGAGAAGAAAAGAAAGGTATTTGAAGAGGCGCAACGACTAGGAGAAGCGGCTATGGGAGATTACGACAAGGGGCGGGGAAGGAGTAGCGAACGATGCGGGGTCATGATGAGGAGGTGGGTGCGAAATAAGTAAAGTGGACTGACCGATTCAGGGAAAGGTTGGATCGGCACCCTGTTGTCAGATCCAACGGTTTGCACGAGCCCGCCCCGCGTCAAATTGACCACCATTTCGTCAACGATTACATTTCTAAAGCCATTTCATTCAATCATATTGCCACACCAGATCATGTTGCTTATGTCTTTACTAAAGATCTATCACAGTCTTGATTCATCACCCTTCCGGACAAACTCATAATCCACAGCCATACTCGGTTTTTGAGGGCAACTGTTATCATCCATTCATGTGCTTGTAGAACATCGCTCTGCCACTACTTCGCTTTGCATTTATCCCAGATGTTCATCTGTAACGGCCCTCCGAATCCGCATTATCATTATTTCTTTTCTATCTGCTGTTTACCAAACTTTACTAAATATATCTCTACTCTGTAATAGTATGCGGGAATGTAAAGGAAACCATCTTTCAGTCAAGTGATGAATAAAGTATCTTGTGCCTTTTTGTTTTCTCTGCAGTTTTCTCTTTATTTTCTTTCAATTTATATTTCAGCCCCGTTAGTGGTAAATTGTGACATTAGTTATTGGAGGACAAAACTTTGTTTTTCAATAATGCTATCCTTTTTCTGCACTCCTTGTTCAATGCTCTTTCACTTGCAATTTCCAGCAAATTTAGTAATTTCTCAAGGTTTCAACCTCGAATTTCAAGCAGAACTGAAATCTTAATATCAACTCAATTATTGATATTTTGATGAAGGATTTGGCTCCAATTGATATTTCGATTTGGGCGCTCTAGAAAAAAATTTTTGTTGCATCTGATTTGAATTTGTCACAAGATTCGGCACTGGCAACAATTAAAATGAAGGAATTTCGCAAGACCAAAAAAAAAAAAAGGGAAAAGAAAAGAAAGGGGGTGCTCGATAATATTGAACTTGATAGACAATCTCATCAGATTGAACCCACAAGCTTTATTAAGGGCCAGTTTGGAATAAATTTTATGTTTTATCGTCTATTTGTTGTTTTTTTTTTATTTGAAGCAAAACATGGTTGGCTATTTGGTTAGAATTTGGTTGTCTTAAAGAATACTCAAAAACCTAAAAGTTGTTTTGAGTGTTTTCAAAAAATATATTAATTTATTTTTAGAAAAAAAATAAAAAAAATGTAAAAAATTCACAAAAAAATTTATTTTTAAAAATAAATGAAATAATAATAATAATAAAAAAAAAAACAAAATTGATCTCAAACAAATCCTAAGCAACACTTTGGGTTTCTTACGGTTAGGATGTAAAATCTTTATCTTTTACACACACACCCAAACCGAAAAAGCCCTACTATTTGGTTTTCTTAGGGTTAGAGAGAAGAATCTTTATATATGTATTTTATAAAATCCGGAGATAATTTTATTTCATCAAATCAAAAGGTACGAGGTTGTTTTGTTGGTGGAACCCACTGCAAAACCCAAAAATGATAAATTACACACCCAAAAGGGCAAAAAGAATCTCCAAAACAATTACAAGCATACCCTAAAATAAAAACTCCAAAATATATACTCTATATCCTTATACTTTGTAGAGTATCCCCAAAAAAAAGTGTACCTGCACCGGTGGACAAAGACAAAAGGGCAAACCATAAAGCAGTAGAAAAAAGACATACCATGTAGGTACTTCATTCTAACAAGCTATCTAGATGAGTCCATCCCCTATCCACTCCATGAAATTGTACCTGTATCCAAAATAATAAAAGGAGATAGCAGACAAGCAGAAATAAGGAATTTTAAACCTTACAGAGACAGAATCAATATTCAGCAACCAACAACTGTGCCCCCATCCTGTATTAAGCTGGAATTTCTCCATTTTCACAAATATTGATTACTACAATCGGTTGCACCATCTCTAGAGTTAAGGTATAGATTTGGTGTGTTGAGATTAACACCAAATAGCATGCATTTTCATCTATCCAAAGATCCACTGCTTCATATCATCTGCAAAAGAAAACATCTCTGCCTCCGGGAAGAAACAACAGCAGCAGAGAAGGTAAACTTTTGACTAAATGCAAAGACAACATGTCCTAATAGTAGCCAAATTATCCAGGTTTCTGTAGATCAATAGGAAGCCAGCAGTTGCTTCAGTCTTTAAAAAAAAAAGCAGCCATCTAATCCCACAGGACAGTAATGCACTAGAAACTGAGTGGCAGTAGGGCCTAATGTAAAAGTTTGAAAAGGTGTAAGGAAAGAAATCACCAATAGCAACATATCAAAGAAGTTCCATCCTCTAATCTCCTGCTTCTGTAAAGTTAATACAGAAAATGCAAAAATACAGCAACAACAGTGGAGGTTAAGATAAGAGTTTGAATAGGTGGAAGGAAAGAAATCTCTCAATAAGCCCATTAAAACAAGTTTTAGTAGGTTCATCAGAAACCATGTAGACCTCCATTTAACTCCCTCCCACAACGGCAATTTGTAATGACAGACAAAGCAAACAAGTAGATCTAACATTCTTGAACCTCAAATGCACATCTCCAAAGAGAGAACTTTTTGTCTATATCAGTAAACTGTTCAGAAAAAAGGTTAGCCAGAACAAATTCTAAGAAATGGTAAACTCATATTATCACCATTAAGCAAATATTTGAGATGAGGATGAGGTTTGCATTGTAATGTTACCTGCATATCCCTAGCAGCAGTTGTAGCAAGAAAATTGGCAGGTCTATTAGCTTCCCTTAGGGCATAATTCCAGGAAGTAACAATTTTTGTGGAGAGATGTTTGATTTTTACTTAAATAGACAAAAAGATACCAAGGTGGGTCTTTATCATTTCTGAGAATATCCAGGAGCACAGTAGAATCCAATTATATAAGCCGGAATTTCCATTTAAAGATGACAACCACATGTAAAGCCATCCAAACTTAATATAATTCAGCATCCATGGCGCAAACAACTAGACAAGGCTAAGAAAAGGAACAAAATAATTTACCAGAGCAAGATCTGAAAACACCCCGAGCACCACCACCACCACTCCACCAGCTACCATCAGATCTGAAAATTTTCAAGGAGAAGAGTTTATATATATATATATATATATATAGATATGGATTCCATTCAAAAAGAAAAAAAAAACCAAAAATAAAACCAAAACATCTTTTCATTAATTTTCAACTGTTACGCTGCATTAATACAATGCCTTAATTTTTCTGCGCTGTTGTTTTGTTGGCGGCACTTCATCGTTCGCTTGTGCTGTCATGCTCAATGGATTGAGACTTGGGAAGTAGATAATTTACCTCTTCAAAATGCTTACTTGTTTCTTTCCCATTAGCAATAAATTTCGTGTACGACTTAGTTTTGAATATTTTCATGAAGAACATTCATGTATCATATGAAACAAAAGTGGTCTGTAATTGTCGACTTTGTGGTCTGCTGGAATTTATGCTATTTTTTGTATTTTCTCTAGAGTTATCATCAGTGTAGATTTTTTATAGCGGCACCAATTGCTTTAACAATTCAAGATTTTTTTTCTTGGTTCATTCGAAAGACAATACTACTGAGCCAGAAGGTTAATGGTAGTAGTATAGAGCAGATTTTCTTTTTGGTGAAACTCAAATAAATGGTCAGATTAACTGTTATTTTCATGAAATCATTTGGAAAAATAGAAAAAAAAATATTTTTTTGAGATTGTCCTTACCAAAACTTATTCAGAATATATCTTAAAACTATTAGAAAGTTGATCGTTTGAATAATGAATTAATATTTATATTAACTCATCCCAAACTGAATCTAATAGGTTTACGACTACACCGATCTATTCTTTTTTTAGGATCCTTACTGGGAGAAGCTATTGAGGCTTTCTGTAGATAATGGTTCGTATCAGGGATGCTCTCTTCCTTCTCTGGAGAGAGAAGATTTTCGCAGGCCATTCTCGCCCCATTTTCTTCCACAAAAGCCAAACTCTGAAGAAGTTGAATGGGGAGATGAAGTCACAAAACCATATAACTACAAAGATGATGAAGATGTCGAATTCAGTGAATCTGTAGAGCACCCAAATGAGGGAAAATGGTTGGGAAATGACTCCAAATTTAATTCTGACAAATATGACAGTGCTGATAGCTCCTCTCGGAATGATTCTTCCATTGACCATTACGGATCTATCGAAGCAGAAGTGGAGGATGAAACAAACAATTTTGATGGAGCTGGCCATGATTGCTCTACACCCTTCAAGATGGAAATTGAATGGAAAGGTATGACCTGCACCTCCACAGGTTGGGATTGATCGTGCTTTGGAATGTTATTTTGCTTGATTTTTTGGAGTTAAAATTATCTATGAAGCTTGATTTTGTATGTTAGGGTGGTAAGCAAATTAGTGTATTCGTTGAACAACTCGATATTTGGTCATATAAACTTTCTTTATCTTAGTCAACTCTTGAGTATAAACCCATAATAATTAAAAAAAGGAAGACTTGCATACATGCCACTCAATTCTTATTTATTTAGATATCTAATGCCTAAACGTCAATTTTTACATGCATATGTACCACCTTCTCTATACATGAAAATGTGTATTTCACTTTTAAAAATTAAACTGATGGCTTCTTTTTTTTTTAAGATATGAGAGATTTGGGTGATACAGATATGTAAATGCATAGGAATTGGGTGATATATATGATTTACATACATACCACACAACTAATATGTATTTACATATATACCATCTAAATTTCAATGTCACCTTACCTGTGCATAAAAATGTATATTTCACTTTTAAAAAGTTAGTTTTATGGTATTTATGATGTAATATAAAAGATTAGTGTGGTATAAATGTAAAAATTAAAGCTTAGGTGTAAGATATGTAAATACACAAGAATTGTGTGGTGTGTGCGTAAAAATTCAAATAGAAAAAGCTTTATTTACTGGAGTGTAATATTGGCCTCATCCTTTCCCCAATTGAGTCTGGTGTGTCTCAGGCATAGATCTAAACTCATAAGACTGTCCCACCACCCAGCCGGTCCAATACCCAACTCAGCTACTCTGCTTAGGAGTAATGCAAGCCCGTCCAAACTCAATTAGTGGTCATCTGACACCCACATTTAAGAACTTCCTCTTATTGCTACACAATTCCCTACTGAGTCTGAAATATTAATAATGCTTTTCTATTCACCGAAGAAGGAAAGAATATCGAAATTTGTTCAATCCCCTCAAAAGTCACATTTACAAAGCTTCAAAATTTTGCGCTATGCTGATGTACTTTCAAGCTTTCTCTTTTCTTTTATTCAACCGTTGCATAAATTTTACATCAGAAGAACTTTATTTTGTTGGATTTATACCCTCTAGATAGTTGTTCTAAGAGGTTTTTTTTTTTTCTTTTTTGAATAGAAATTAACATGTGTGCTTTTATGCTTGATTTGGGCTTTCTTTAGGAGATGACTTTTAGTGAGAAGTTTATTTATGTGATGAAGATAGTTTAAGGGATTAGTGCTATATAAAAAGGTGCATCTAATAATATTAGTTGAAGATAGAGCAAATATTGGTGTGTGAAGATGAGTGGATAATGTAGTTATTGTCTATGATGCCCTTTGGAGGTTGATGATGGAGTAGATGGGCTATGTAATGCTTTTTCTGGATCAATATCAATGTATTTTTCAATTTATCATGATTGGATGCTTTATATAGAAAGTATGAATGCTTGATTGCCCCATTTGTTTGATGAAAGATACCTAAAGTCTTGATAATTGTTGAAAGATGGTGCAGACTTGGGACCACATCAGGAAGATAAGGATGATATTTTATGGACCTTAATGAGTGGTCTTATTATTATTTTTTTGAGGGCTAATGTATGTTTATTAATGTGGGATACAATAATCAATAGTTATGGGAAAATCTTTTGCTGACAACCATATTCAAAATATTCATGCAAGCACCCCTTTAAGATTTTAGCCATGCTATCTCATAATCATGACTTGCTCCTTGTGGATGAAACATGAATGATGGCTAGGAGCTAATTAGTAAGATATGTTTGGATATGAAGAATTGTGATTCTCATTGCTATTGGTCAAATATTAATTAAGATTAGATGATTAATTATTATATTTGAAATCTTATTGATGGATAGAAGATTTTATCACCATTGCTGAGTATGATATCCAATACACAATTAAAGTAGTTAAAATGGTATGGGATGTAAAAAATTTTACTTGGAATGTCCCACATATAATCTTTTACTTTATAATTGATTAATAAAGTAATTTAATTTTTAATATCATATGCTATATTCTAGAAGGATCCCATGATTTCATGATATACTGAACTTAATTTTAATAATAACATGCATTCAAAGAGATCAATTAAAGTATTTGAACTTGATGTAAGTATTTTGTTAAAACATCATGACCATATTACACATTAGACTAAAAAATATATGTTTTTTTTTCAACATATATAAAAAATATTTATTTTGTGTTCTTTAGAATATTCAAGTTGGCTCCTAAAAACTAAACTTTTTACAACGACAACAAGCCTTTATCCCACTAAGTGGGTTAGGCTAAATGAATCCTTTTTTTTCAATTGTACTATTGAGTGTCATATATTCATTTAATTCTAATAAATTAAGATCATTTTTATACAACATGCTCAAGTTTTTTAGGTCTAACTCTTACCTATCTTTTAAAAAAAATAAATTAAAATATTTCATTTCATCATTAAAAACAAGCTTGAGGATCATTTGATCACCAAACAAAAATACAATTCAATGCTTTAAAAAAAAAAAAAAACTACCAAACTTGTTGTGCTTGGTGTTCTCTTTTTGTAATTATTATTTTTGGGACATTTACATGCAAATCATCCAAATTCTTATGCATTTACATATCCAACATATAAACTTTAGTTTTTATTTTTATACCACCGAAATACTCAATATCACATAAAAAATACCACTATAGTAGCTTAAAAAAATGAAATATACTTATTTATGCATGGGTAAGACGTCATATATGTAAAAATTAAAGTTTAGATGTTAGATATTTAAACATATATAAAAGTTGAGTTGTATGTATATAAATTCCTCTTAGAAGATGCTTAGAGGGGCTCCCATTATTTACAAGCATGTTGGGGTTCATTAACCCTTTGGGTAAGAAGATTGTAACATTATCTCCACTAACTTGTAAACATAGAAGCGATTTACTTGGTGAAATCATAAGCAAGAGAGTGTTTAGGTATGGGTGAAATGCAAATCATATTAAAATTGAACCGAATCACTTACTTATCGACAAGTTGAGGTTCAAGCCAGCCCTCGTAAGATTTGGGCTAGGTTAAATTCAACAAAAACAACTAATGGATTTGGTGAAAAAGTAATGCAGTGTAAAATTAATGTATTGTATTGTTTGGTTAAATATAAAATAAATATTTGACCTCATATATATATATATATGTAAAATACTTTTTTTTTCTTGCGGCTGGATGTCGGTGGTGATGTTGTTTGTGGTGGGCGGCTGTAGTTAGCTGGTCGACCAAGGCTGGTGGGTGGTCGGAGGTAACATGTGAGTTATGACTGCAAATGGTCGAAAAACAACAATCAGGTGACCAATGGGTGGGAGTTCTTGACAGTGATGAGTGGTTGCGGGCAAAGCCAGCAGCAGCAGCAGCAACAACCACCAAAAACCCTTTACATTTAGCAATGTATTTGGAATTCACACAAATTCATACACTGAAAGTGAGCGAAGAAATGAATTACAAATACATTGCAATTTTATGCTGCATTTGAAATCGATCTAACCGAAGGTCTAAATTTCCAAAATTCAATACAACATGAATGCAGTGCACTCATTTTTCATCCAATGAATCAACCCCCAACTTAATAACTGTGTTTAGCCCCGCTATAACTTGATTTTTTCTTATATCATGTGTGGAGTTCTGGTTGGAATTCCTTACCTGCTTAACAAATTCATGATGAATATATTATATATATATATTTATGTTGGGTGAGTTAAATACTACATCCAAAAAATTCTATCAATGTAAATATTGAAAAATAACAAAAACAAGTGATAGCCATAAACTGAGAAGAAAAGCTCAAAAGCAGCCATTTTAATTGAAGAAAAGCTCAAAATTAACACAAAAACACCCACAAAAAAAGACACAATAATAAGGCACTGTTGTTAAGATAATTCCCATAAGCAGCAACTAATCACCACCCAATCATATTTACTACCAACACAAATAAAGAGAAGTTAAAAAAGAAAAAAAAGAGTAACTGTTCGTCTTCTACATGCCTCCCTGCCCCCTAGAAAAGATCTAAAAGGTCTTCAAAACAACTCTCAGCTTCTTCTGCATCAGAAATCATCTCTTTCTGACGGCATTCATGGCTGCAGAATGCTCTCTCACCTCTGCACCAAAAGAAATTTATGTTAACGTTCCCTCTTGATTGATATTTCATCAATGCATCATTTTCAGAAACGGAACATCGAACAGAGATCAACAATCATGAGCTATAACAGCATCCAACAAAATGAAATAAAAGTTTAAAATTAATCAAAACAAAAGATGTATAGATTATACAACCCTACCTGTACATGAAAATATCCTTTCCCTGCGCAAGGCTCTTCCTACAAGCATGGCAGAAGCTTAAGAAATCCTCTCCTGAAGAATACCCTGCGGTCTGTTCAGTTGAGAACCTGTTCTCCTCCATCGACGACATGAATCCGTCGCCGCAGCTCTCCACGATACAGTTGTCAAAGATATGAGTCTTCTTCGGGTTCGGTCCATAAGAGATTACACAGGTGTAGTCCTCTGAAAGCTCCATCTCCCTTGGAGAAAGACACTTTGTGAAGACTCTCGGAGAAGGTCTCACTTCACCTACAAAACTCACAGGATTCTTGTTCTTGAGACTGAATTCAATAGATGTATCAGGGGACTCAACAGATCCGGTTGGGGAAATGGAGTTGGATTGTACTGTGGGGATCTGAATCTTAAGCCGTGATCCGAATAGCACCAGTCTGCTACTTTGGTTGAAGGTTTTCTTCTCAGTCTTTTCTTTGGTAAGAGCATCAACTATGGCAAGACCTATGGCGCCTCTTGAATCGCCATTAATGGCCCAATGAGATTTTCTGCTATTGTTGCCAACGACAGAGAAGGGTTTGGTTTCGAGAATGGAAGTTGGGCTCATGGAAGCCTCAGTGTCTAAGAAGCTCTTTGAAGAGAAACCCATGAACAGTTTTGGAGAACCAAAGAGAGAGGAGAGAGGATTTGTGTGCTTCCCGGAGGGAGATGGGAGGATGGAAGAGTTATCAGACATTCTGTAGTATTTTTTTTTTCCAACGGCTACTTAGAAAATGGGGAGTTCAGAAAAGAAAAGAGGTAGAGTTGGAAAGTGCTGAAGAAAAAGTAGGGATTTTTTTTCCTATCTTCTGTGATTTTTTCTTTATCAAAACTCAGATTACGAAGCAATGAAATGGATATGAACTCTCTGGCAAGGTATCATGGAATCCCTACCGAGATCACTTTGAAATGGCAGCAGTTAGTGTATCAGAGATAACTGAAAAGCTCCAAGGTATCTCTTTTATCTCTTTTTGGCAAACATGATGACCGCCCAAAGAAGAAAATCCCATGAAATCCTCTCAAAACTTCAGAAAAATAAGAACCCAAAAGGTAAAGATCATTAAACTGAAACTAAGACGCAAAAACCAGTACGATAATCTTCCTTCGATCCGACTTACTCTCCATTAAGAAGAATAAAGATTATTAATATCAAAAAAACTTCATCTTTCTCGTATTCTATCGATTCAGCATAACTTCAACCAAAGCTCCCCAGAAACAGTACCCAAACACAAATAAAAAAAAACCAGGAAACGAGAAGATGAGATCTTCAAGTTATAAAGATCCCTCCTTTTTTCTTTCTTCTTTCTCCAAACATCAAAATGAAATCTTTTTTCACTCTCAATCTCCTAAACTGCTCAAACAGGCCGAAGGAGCTGAGGTTGCCATGAAGAAGAGTTGATTTTAAAGGCTGCGTAGTTAGAGAGAGAGAGAGAGAGAGAGAGAGAGAGAGAGTAGTATTTGTTCTTTCCCCGATAAACGCCATTCACTCTGAAAGAAAGCAGTTTGTTTAATAGCTGCGCCAAATTTTATTTTATTTTTTAATTTCTTCATTAATCCTAATCTTTTCCTCTGCTTTATCCCTTCGATCTCAAGGATCAGTGGAGCAGTTTACCGCCAGATTTGAACTTTTAAAATTAATAAAAATTAATTTATATTACAATGCACATAACATATAATTAATTATTTAAACCCAATTTTTATTCATCTAAAAACTAAAATTAAATTTGAAGTGAAATCACTGATGAAAAGCTCTTCGTCTGAAGGTTTTGGGTGAAGTGAGGACGATGGTGGCGGTGGGCTTACCGGCGGTGGGTGCACTCAAATCTTAACCGGGGTGAGATGACGACACGCCGCGGTTGCTTTATGGAACTGTACGGACTTTTTTGTCCTTTTCAACCCTACCGGCTTAATTGGCGTCGTACGAACTCGACCACGGGGATTCGGTCCGGCTCGGACCGGGACAGAACTTCATCATCACATTTTCGAGATGTTACTACATGAACCTACCGCACGGTTCGCGTGGTGAGGCAACAAATCGCTGCAGGTGCTGTTGTCCAATCCTCAGGCGCCAGCTCATCATGACAGTGGGCCATCTGAACACTAAAACTTCAATTTTTACGTGTATGGACATGATATAGTCACCATTTAAAAATTAAAATAATAATATTTTTTTTAATGTGATATAAAATTTTTTTTTGACATTAAATGTGTAAATATATAGAAATTATATGTTTTGTGTGTAAATATTTAAAATTTTAAAAATATTTGTCAATTAAATTATTTATCCACCACTTTTTTCTATTTAGGTAAAAATAGCATATCTTTTCATCTCAATAAATACTAACTAAAATGATAATTAGAAATTTTAAATTTATTTTAGCTGAACATAATATATATAAATAAATAATTTGCTATCATTTATATTATAATTACCTTAAAATAAATTTAAAATTGAAATTTTATCACATTCAAGATTTCCCCTTCTTTTACTGCCTCTTATTATTTGATATTATATTTTCCATTCTTTTCTTATTTATATTTTTTGACAAGGTCTCAATTATTTAAGTTTTTTGCTAATGTTTGTGCTATTCTATATTTAATTATAGAATGAAGCATTTGCATATATATCATATAGTTTATATATATATATATATATATATATATATATATATATATATATATATATATATATATATATATATATATATATATATATATATATATATATATATATATATATATATATATAATAAAGATGATAGATATATAAATTCATAAGAGCTGAATGACAAATTTTTCTTAATTATATTTTATGTTAATGGCTTATCTTGGACTCAAACATTATAATTACACCTCAGCAGTCATTATTAATAAGAAAAACCAATTTAATGGCCAGCTGGTTGCTGGTCATGAACAGTACCCGTAAAATCACATTTAATTTAAAACAATTAATTAAAGCTATGACTGCTAGTCGCAGTCTTGCAACCACTCCGTAGATTGTCCCAATTTTCCAAAAATAGAAAAATAAATACAAATGAGATGCACCTCTAATGGCTAAGCCTCTCGGATTTATTGTAATTTCTTGTCAGTTTTATATGGTACTTGACAAAACAAGGATAGCCAGGCCAAATAAATTATGTATTTTAAAACTATATATTATATAAGAAAATAAATGTGATAATTTATATTAATTACAGGTCTATAAGTATTCAAATGAGTCTAGGAATTCTATATATGATATATATTTTGATTGTGTTTTGGAAATAGAATTATTAACATCTAAAATGTAATATGTGACATTGTTTAGGGAACCGAGATGTTATGGAATAGCAATAGAAAGAGGATATGCGAGGTAGATGGAGGTTTGGAAGGAGACTGAAAAGTTTGAGGGTTGTTTGGATTGAAAACAACTAAGGGTCCGTTTGGGGCAGCTTATAATTGTGGGCGGCGTTTTCAAAACACCGTCGTACCGTTTGGTTTGCGCGTTTCGCCAGCTTATCCGAAACTGCGTTTGGGTTTTTACACTAAACGCAGGCCGCGGGCCGACCCTTGCGGCCGGCCCGCAGGCCGCGTTTCAGGATAAGCAGCTTATCCTGAAACACACAAGCTGCAGGGTCCGTTTGGGGCAGCTTATAAGTGCGGGCGGCGTTTTCAAAACACCGTCGTACCGTTTGGTTTGCGCATTTCGCCAGCTTATCCGAAACTGCGTTTGAGTTTTTACACTAAACGCAGGCCGCGTTTCAAAATAAACAGCTTATCTTGAAACGCACAAGCTACCCCAAACGGGCCCTAAGAGAACCGAAAAAAGGGAGTTCGGATGAGACATCATTGATAAGGGAGAATGATATATCCCGTATATGCGACCTGTAACTAAATAAGCTACATACGTCGTTTGCAAATTTAAGAAGATGGCAGGTGGGATCGATTTAGCCACTTCAATATGTGAGCTTGATTCAATAAGCGAAAGTTTTCATAAAATTGTATTTATGTATACACGCTGAATGTAAACTAATAAAATTTATCATTTCTCATGTCTAGCCTGCTTAAGTGTGGATGTTCTTGTGTCAATATTTCTTCTTCTTGACAAATGATTAGAACGAAAGTGGAGAAGAAAATATATTTTGAAAGGATAAAGAAATTATAAACTTGATAATATATGCAAGACTGCAAAAAGAAAAAAAAGAAACTTCGATGTGATAGTAGACTTAAAGTATTATATGTCATCAACAAATTTTAATCACTTGGCACGAATCTCACGGCAATATCTTAAGCAAGAAATATTCAGACTTCAATTAAAAGTCATCCAAAGCTCTGATTTCAGCAAACTTATAGTCTAACTGACTGGTTTGATGAGACGGATCTGATGATATCAAAGTTAGTCCAATTTGAGTCAAATCAAGCCAAGATCAAGTCATTAAACCATTATTGAATGATTTTTTGATACATTTAAAAGATTAAATGGTTGTCGAATATGCAAAGTTCATACTTGAATCTAGTGTCTCAACAAAACAAATCTAACGAACCTAAAATTACTCAATTCAGACATCATGAAGGCACTCAAATGACTATTAAAAGTTCTATGATTAGAGGAAGCTCTCCGGATCGTCCGATTAAAATGGTTCATATTCCTGCATTAATTGCACCCAGAACACTATAAATAGAGCCTCATCCCTCTCATGAAAGGGAGCGGAAGCCTTGGGGGACTTGAGGCTTTGAGATGGAGCTGAAGTCTAGCACCACCGTTGTCCGTCGCCGAACACTGCCGACTGCAGTCGACCACCGCCGACCGTCGTCGACTATCATCGATCGTCGTTGACCACAGTCGATTGTCGTCAACCACCACCAACCAGATGTCATCTTTCAACGTCATAACTTAGAAAATCTAGTAACTCTCTCTCGTCTGCGAGACAAAAGCTCACCACTACGGTTCATGTGCCAACTACAACCAACTTGGTCATCAGCTCATGCAGCTCCCGACTTCGGCCTACTAACGTCATTAATACTCGCCAAGTCTACGTGATTGCTTACTATAACTTCTCTGGTCTATCAACGCTCCTGGAGCGACCATTTACCCCACTCACAACGTACTACTTCTTCCACAACAATCAACAATGACCATTGCAACTTGTTGTCACCAAGAATTGCAGCCAGATTTTAGTTATGTAACTTTGTATTCTTATCTTCCCTAATTTAGGGGAAGATTGAACATGTGCACTCATCATTCATAATGAGTTATTTCAACTATGCTAGCCCAATGGTTTTTCCCTCTTTCAAGGGTTTTCCACGTAAAAAGTCAAGGCATCTCATCTTGCTTACTTCTTTTTTGTTATCTGTGTGTGTTGAATTCTCGTGCAATGCTAAGACGATAATTCATTACTCTACCGTTATGAATTTTCTGGCACGCATCAGTTTGGCGCCGTCTGTGGGAAATGAA
>NEWO01000448.1:96335-129507 GCA_003013225.1 Phalaenopsis aphrodite | reverse complement strand
TCCTGTTTGGCATTATCTTCAACTCTAAGAAGTTGGCTTCGACATTCAGTCTCGGATGGGTAAAAAATCATTGGCGGATTTTCTTCGATCTCTTCCACAATAGATTACGGTCGTCAAGAAAAAAACTTCGACCAACAACCTAAGATAGATCAACCATCTTCATATATATATATATATATATATAGAAAATTTAAGTACATAGAATCTTATGTATCAATCATACAAATATCCCAGAGTTATGCCCATGCCTGCACTCCACATTATCCAAGCATGAAAAGGTAGATTACTTGTAAATAGTGATAATTAGTGGGAGTTTTGATGTGACATGAAAAAATTGACTAGCGTGGGAGTGATTTGACTTGTAAATAGTAATAATTAGTAGTAACTTTGATGTGATAGAAAAGAGTTGATTGGTACTTGGGTAAATATAAAGACTTCGATGTGAAACATGAAATATTAGGTGTTATGCATGTAAATGCCTAAAATATTTAATATGCACATAAATAAAATTACATTAAAAAATATAATCACATAATACCGGAAAATTATGATTTTTATTTGACCGTAGGACCAAAATTGGAAATTTTAATTTAATTTATTTTTCATTTTTAAATGATGTTGACCGTTTTGACCTCTTTCGATACCACCTATGCAAGAATTTCCAAAAGGCAATTCTGGACCCTCCTGCAACTCATGCAGCTCTCTGCGTCCGAGCCGGTCAATTAATAATAGCGAACCCAGAGCCCGATGCCTGCGGCTCGGCTCGGTTCACGGACTTTCCTGCTGATTCGTGTGGACCCCACCAGGCCCCACCAACTCCCAGTGTTCCCTGTCACATGCGGGACCCATTTCTCCTCTAAATACAGCCCTTCTAATTCATATAATTACACAGGCGTTTTGTCGTCTTCCCGACCCGACCCGTCGGCCCATAATCTCCACTTACCATTTCGCCCCTCGCACGCGCGGACCGGAGATCGGGATCGCTTGACACGTGCTACGCGAATTCACTGTACGCGTGGCGAGCGCTCCGCGTGCAGGGGCGGGGATCAGTAAAAGCGGGCTGCATTCAGAGGAGGGGAAATGCCGTGCATCCGCGAGACAGGGAAATTTAAGGTATTTATTTAATCTCAGTAAATTATTTTAATGCAAAAATAGTACGGCATCCAATTTTTTTTTTGTTTTGAAAGATGGTAAGATTAATTTAATTATATTTAATTATAATTTAATGGTGCTCGTTGATGCAATAATTGTCTCTCTTGGAAATTGAACAAGTTGATCACATTGTTGCCATCATTGAGATGATTATAAGAATTAGGTTTATTAAGAAGTTTGAAATATATTGTGGTATAATGCTCATTAAATTTTAATTAAGGTGAATTTTTAAAATTTTAAAATTATTTTAAAATGATTATAATATATAAATTTATTATAATGATTATTTTAAAATAAATTTTTTTTTTGGTTTTGAGATGTTTTATAATAACAATTAAAATATTATAAATTATTTTTAAAAAATTACATACATATTACGATGATTTTAATTTTTACATAAATGCCGTCTCATGAAAAAGATAATATTTTTCTTTTTAAAAGTTAATGGTGATGTTTTTGATGTGATATGAACTATTTGGGTGGTATAAACATAAAAAACAAAATTTTGAGAGGTGTCTGTGTGAATGTCCCNAAAAGTTAATGGTGATGTTTTTGATGTGATATGAACTATTTGGGTGGTATAAACATAAAAAACAAAATTTTGAGAGGTGTCTGTGTGAATGTCCCATAAAAATTAGTATGAATTTTAAGATGAATGAAAGGGTGGTAATAAATAAGGCAAACTAAAGACTTATTTATTACCTTGATTTTCAAATGAATGGCTTATGTATAAGAAGTAGGAAATTTCGAAGGAAGATATACGATGCAAATAAACAAATAAATTTTAAAAGAAAAATGGAGGGCTTATGTATAAGAAATCCTCGTGCAATAGGTCGATATAGTATACGTCCGAACAAGATCAGATCGAAATAACTTGAAACACGGAATGCATAAAGAGAATGCTTACATAAACCATTCATAACTAGAGAACCGAGAAAAACATTTTTGTTTTAGAGTCATGAGCACTCCCAAAGGAACATAACTTTTTGGTTAATTACATATTGGGGATGCCCAAGAATATTTTCAATAAAAGAAGTATTGCATACATTATCATGACCGATAAACATGTCACCAAAATGATGGTTATCTCGCAGGAGCATACTGATGCTTTCGACCCTCTCACTAAACCATAGAACAGAGAATGAATCTCTCACATCCTAAATGAGTAGCGGTCGATCAGCGATTGGGGTTTATGAAATAACCATATCGACTTATATGGTCTACACTATGCTTTCAAGGCCAAACTGGTTCATACGGGTAGCGGGTGAATCACCGTATCACAAACTGGTGGTAGCATATCCGCAATCAGGTCTACGAGAAGATATCAACGAGGTGTCAAAAGGATGACATGCCTTAAAGGGGCTCAACAAAGGGAGGTAGAGTAATCCTAAATAGATAGAGATAATCAGGTCATGATACCACATATTCATCATCCAAAGCAATTAGAACCCTAAGCCTATCTGGTTGTGAAGATTGTCAACCCAGCACAACCTGAGATTCCTTATCAGTAATCCGTGAATTACATCATTCAAGGAGACCTCATTAGCCCTAAGGTCAAAAGAATAAAACTCTAATCTTAAGACATATAAAGGTAAAGTTCACAAAGGCGGACTTACATCTGTTGATATGGCGATAAGACCACTGGAAAGAAGAGAAAAGAGAGATCTAGTTACAAAGTTGTAAACACTCTCAACAAATGACTTATACCTCCCCCCGGTCAGGGAAGCCTCTAACACTCTAAGTGTGCTAGACAACCACCAAAGTATAAAACTTATGTTGGGCCAGTTAGGTTTAAGAATTATGAGGACTTCTCATCGGAATATGTAGAATGATGAAGTGTATCTATCCCTAAACCTGGAGGCCCTATTAAGTATGATGAGGTCTATAGCTATTTTTGCAAACCATTTTAAAACCTGCCTGAAGGTTATGTAACGAAGTAAAGTGCAAGTTTAAAATTCTTGAATATTTTAATCCTAAATTTGAGTTAGTCTTAATCTTTTATTATTAAGATTTTATAAAATATTTAAAATTTTAATGTCCTTAATGAGCCTAGGTGATTCACACGATTCCCAGGCAAACCATAAGCAAAAAAAGGGTGAAACCAATTCAAAATGCTCAGGGTAAAGTCTTCAGGTATGTATGACTTTGATGGGGTCGCCACACTGCTATGCCCTAAAGATTCAAGGGATCTAGCAAATGTCACCTAAGATGGACTTTTTAAAAAGTTGGCCTTACATATAGCCTAATTTTCTATTTGCATAGTTTTAAAATTAGAATGGATATGATAAGTATAAAAATAATTTTCTTATTTTAAAATAGGGTCATTAAATGCAGATCTATAACATGCTAGGTGACACAAGTTAGATCCCTTGGAACCTTAGCACAATCACACCTGTGTCAACCCCAATGTTTTAACTCGCAGTGCTCCCCGGGATCTACCCAATGAACAATGCTTGTTAAAGCATTGTGACCGACACATGGTCACTCATCTACCAAGCCTGGCTCACTACCAAAGCATGCAAACAAATGCAAATGCAAGCAAGCATCACCCAAGTTTTAACTTAGAGAGGGTACGAGTAAACACGATGGAAGGACATCAAGCAACACACAAATAACAGAACTTAAATGCTTACATGTTGCACACTCAACGGGTTAAAAAGCTCTAAGGCATGATCCTAATTAAGTGAACAACATACAAAACTTGTGGCAGCTAAATCGTGCCAAAAGAGGTGAAGAGTGCGCTCTCCTCTAAGGAAATTCACACACCACAGACTAGCATTGCTAGCTGCCAATTGCCCAAGAAATGCAAGTATCGAGCCCCAAACACATGTGATACTCATGTGGAGGAAATATCGGTTGTGTTGGAGCTCGAAGAGACCCTAATATGGCACGTGCTGAAGGCAGAGTAACATGCAAATGAATTTAGATAACTAATCCTTATATTTTTTTGGTTTAGGAAAGTATTTGTGCTAATTCTACGCCACATTTTTTAATTACATAAAGTTATCCATCACCATCCTGGATTAATTGTGTGTAAGGTTGTACATAACAACATCCCCATAGGTTTAGTTTGTTGTGTTAAAAGTATTTTTATCGACTTCCTTATTTCTTTATCGGAAATTATCTCTGACAACTTTATCGAAGAGGTCCTTACATTCATACCAGACAATTCTTATGAATTTAGATATCTATACCCTATATTCTATTTTTTTCCTTTTTTATATATATTTGTATCACTCAAATGTTTCGCATCAGTGCTAAAATGGGACAATCATAATTTTTTAAAAAGTGAAACACACTTTCATGCATAAATAAAGTGATATTTCTATAAATATTAATGTTTAAGTGCTAGACATATAAATTTATTCCAATTATGTGGAATGTAGTGAGTATTCCAACTATAAAATGAGATTATCATGCTCTCTATTAGGGTTGTTAACAATCTAATTTCAAGTCGAGCAGGGGTCAGTTTGAAAAAAAATAAGAAAAGTTCTTGGCTCGAAGCTCAGCTTATTTAATTCGATCTCAGCCAAAATTTGAATCAGTTTTTGAGCAACCAACAATCTTCGAGTTAAATTGGCTAAATTCACAGCCCTAACAACATTATGATTGTTAACAATCTGATTTCGAGCAATTTCGAGCCAACTTGTGGTTTGCTCGAAATCAGATCAAAAGAAATTAGATCAAATAATTTGGCTCGTCACTCTGCTCGTTACAAAATTTAAATCAATTTTCAAGCGATTAACATCTTTGAGGTAAATTCACAACCCTACTCTCTCTCTCTCTCTGATTCTCTCTCTCTGATTATAATTAATTTCACAAATGCTGGTCATCTTAGCAATAACAAAAATGGAGATAATAAATGTTTGGCGAAATTATAAAATATTCATTTTAAATTAAGAGTAGGTCGTACAACAAATAAATTTATATTTTACAAATTGAATAAATTCAGTATAATACTCAATGTGTCAATTCGGGTCAGCGGGATGGGTTTGGGTCTGAACCAAAAATGACCCGACACGAATAGGATCAATCCGAACCCGACCAAAAAAATAAACGGGTCGAAAACTAAGACCCAAATCCAAGCTTGACCCACTAACTCGAACCCAACCCGAACTTTAGTGTTTATTCGAGTCATGTTTGATTTTTCGTGTTTAACCCAAACCCGACCCAAATAAAAAATGGGTTCACTAATTAAGTAGGCAGTTCCATTTTCTTCAAATGGTTGAGTATCTGTAAGGAATGCTAATAACATTTCTAATTGTAAATTGATCTGAAGCATTCTATGTTGACACAAGTAGGATCAACAGGAAGAGAAAGAGGAAGAAATGAGTTAGCCTATGATTAAGCTGAGTAGATTGGTGAAGAGAATAAAAGAGACCAAGACTTGGGTGGTATATTGATAGTTTTTGTGCTAATGATGATAAGCCCTTCGATATTTGGTGCTATTATAAAGGGCCTAATAATTAAGCTTCAAGGTTAAGTGTTGGTCTAATTGAGGTAGCCCTATCTCATTACTTGTGTGCTTGGAGACTCTATAAGCACGTTGTCATCATAAGTGAACTTTTAAGTTTTCATTCATTCAAGTTGAAGGAAAATACATTTTAGAGGTAAATTTTTTATGGTGGCAACTTGTTAAATTTCTTCTCGTTAGCTTTCTAAGAAATGAAATGTTTGCTTCCCAAATTTTGCTTCGAATGCCATAAACATGACTTATGTGAGGAGGTTTAAGCAGCATTGCTATACTCAATTTATTGGTTCCTTGTGGGAAGACTTTGTCTTTAAGCACCTTTGGATATTTAATTAATCCCATGATTCTCTTACACTTTTTGGAGTGAAACTTGTGGGAAAAAATAGAATTAAGTTAGCTATCTATTTTCTTGACGTAGTCAAAGACAAAAAATATATATTCCAATATCTACTTAATCATTATGTTGGGAACCCTACCACAATTTCCTTGTTAGGATAGATCAGTGTCTACACTTTAACATGTTAGTAGTATTGATGGTTTATAAATATGGGTTGATGATATTTTTTAGTATTATCTTTACTTATGAGTCGTCTAATGGTTATAATTTCTTAATGCTCCATTTTACTTGATATTTCTATACTTTGTTGTTCTGCTTCTCGTGGCACTATCACTTATTTTTTATTTATTGATATCAATTTCAAACTCATAATATATTCACGATAGTAGACATTGATCTATTTGTAACAATGTTAGAATCTTACTTGTAAGACTTGTGAGCTGACATGTAACTAGAAACATAGAGGATATTAGAAGAAGAAGAAGGGGAAATAATTAGATAGAGGAGGTTATGAAAATTTTATAAGAACTTATCAAGGAAATCACCTTAAATAGCCCTTTAACCCTTTTTATAATGTTTCAGGCTCTACAGGGAATGCTACATCTTAACTTTATAGAGAAGGAAAGAAAAAAAACATGATTGATTATTACATACATGAGAACCACAAGATCAAAACACTAAGAAATACACATGGACAACTTTATAAGCGAGTGATAGGATGAGTTGTTAAATAGGTAAATGAAATTTTGGACCTTTAAAAAAAGAATGCCAAATGGACAATGTTTTCATTAGTTCGAGGTAGTTGATGGTTAGTGTCTCTTGTTGACTGGATGAGTGACCCACCAGTTAAGGTGAGTGGCCTTTTAGTTGCGACAAGTGATATTGGCGAGCCCTCTATAATTTTGAAGCATTGTGCATGTCTTTAGAATAAGCAAATGCTCTGATATGCTTGGTGTAGTAACCCGTGGATCCTAGGCATATTTTTTTCTTCTAGGTGCACATTTGTCTTAGATCTCCTCAAGGTTTACAATGATCTCCAATTTTCTCTTTTGACTTGATATAAATATATTGAAAACAACTTATGTAAAATGAGGAGCAATATTTTGATATAATCTAATAAAATACACTACTAATTATTTTTTTTCCTTAATTGAAATAATTTTTTTTATATAATGTAGGTTGTAGGTCTAAACACTTGTCACTAGACTTTGCTTGAAGATATGATGGGTATCTTCTCTCTATAGTTAGGGAGGATCGGTTTCTGTCATTATTGTGAATGATTATCCCAAAATTAAGTTAATTACTACTTTTAAGAAGGAATAATCTCTCATTAAGTAGGAAACTATGGTTCAAAAAGAAAAAAAAAAGATTTTATTTCCAATTTATGTGGAGTAAAGCTTCTATTGGATATATAATTATTAAAATAAAAAAATAAAATAGAAGCAAAAGCTTATCTATGGCTGTTAACTATTTAACAAAATAAGAAATATATACATATTAAACATTAATTAATAAATGTATTTAACAAAGAGTTTGTTGAATCAATCAGTCCTAGTTATGATTAGGAATTTTACATTTATAAATATTACAAATAACATTCCCCTTCTCCTCCTTATAATCATATACATACAAATACATACAAACACACATACAGACATACATACAGATTTATTGTTTTATATATATATATATATATATATATATATATATATATATATATATATATATATATATATATATATATATATATATATATATATACAAGAAAAGAAATGACGAGAGACTAATGTACGAGGCTCCAACTACTTCTAATATATATAACAATTAGAGTACCACCTTCTTAAGGCCAACTGTGTCAGAAAGAATTTGAACCATCGACATGAGGGGTCTTACACCCAAAATGATAACCATTAGGCCGAGTTACACGACACACACATACACACATATATACCCTTTTTATATAAAAATATTCCTTAAGTAAATTAGCCAATTCTTAGGGTTAGGAAAGTATTTGTGTTAATCTACACCTAATTATTTAATTACATGTAGTTATCCATCGCCATCCTGCATTAATTGCGTGTAAGGTTGTACATAGCAATGTCCCCGTTGGATTACTTCGCTGTGTTAAAGGTGCTTTTATGGACTTCCTTATTCCTTTATCGGAAATTACCTCTGAAAATTTTATGGACAAAAACATTTGCAAAGATATATATATATATATATATATATATATATATATATAAGACTCAAATATTTCATATCACAGCTAAAATATCACTATCATGATTTTTTAAAAGTGAAACACATTTTCATGCATAAATAAAGTGATAGTACTATAAATATCAATATTTAAGTGCTGCACATGTAAATTTATTCGAATTGTGTGGAACGTAGCGAGTATTCCAACTATTAACGATTTGTTTCAAGAAGAGCTATGTCGACTAAAAAAAAAAATCAAAAAAGATTTTGACTCGTAGTTCGGCTTATTTGTTTCGATCTCAGTCAAAATTTGAATCACTTTTCGAGCGACCAACAATCTTCGAGTTAAATTTGCCAAATTTATAACCCTAACATCATTAGGATTGTTAACGGTCCGATTTTAAGCCGGGTTGGGATTTGCTCGAAATTGGCTACAAAACAAAATTAGATCTAAAATTTTGATTTGTCACTGGGCTAATTTATTTCAATCCTATCTTGATGCGAGCCAAAATTTAAATTATTTTTCGAGCGATCAACAATCATTGAGCTAAATTCACAGCCCTACTCTCTCTCTCTCGCTCTCTCACTCTCTCACAGATTATAGCTAATTTCACAGATGCTTGTCATTTTAGCAATAACAAAATATGGAGCTAACAAATGTTTGGCGAAATTATAATATATTCATTTTAAATTAAGAGTAGTTCATGCGACAAATAAATTGATATTTTACAATTTGAATAAATCTAATATAATACTCAAGGTATCAATTCGGGTCAGCGGGATAGTTTTGGGTCCGAACAGAAAATGACCCGACCCTAATTGGATCAATCTGAACCCTACCCAAATAATAAACAATTTGAAAACTAAGACACGAACCCGAGCTTGACCCACTAACTCCAACCCGACCCAAAATTTCGTGTTATTCTAGTCATGTTTGGGTTTTCGTGTTTAACTCGAATTCGACCCAAATAATAAACAGTTCATTAATTATAAATTACTTTCATCATCAATATAAAATCTTATTCAGTTTCATGAATGTTTAAAAAACAAATGAATTAACTCCAAAAATATAAAAATATTTATGTAAGAATATAAAATTATTTGCAACCTGCCACAAAATTTAAAAAAAAAACTAAATGTTTAAATCTACTTAAAATTCAGAAGATATAAAATAATTATTCATAATTAATTTATACAAACATGATTAGTTAGAAGGTTAATGATAGATTAAAAATTTATGAAATTTAAGCACAAATGAACCCTAATAATAATGTTAATATTTAATTGAAAGATGAAATAAAATTTTAACACATCATTACTAATTAGAATAATTATGTAAAAATAATATAAATTAAATAAGTATAAAATAATTTTTTAGAAATTATAGTTAATGTGTGCTAGAAAATTTATGGTGGTGGAGTACTGGATTATTAACATTGCACGAGAATTCAACACACACTCAAATAAAAGAAAATAACCATTAGTGACACCATAAGTTTTTATATAGAAAAATTGTAAAGGGAAAACAACACGAGGTCTGACCCAATTATAAAAATTCATTATAAGTTGATGATTACAGATGCACATTGTCTCACACGTGAGAAAGAGTTACAAAGTTTTTTGAATTACAGTGTTGACATATGGATGAACTTGTTGCAAAAAATGGATAGATGGTGATTGATGGCGACCTGCAAGTGGGGTTTGATAATGGTCAGTAGGGGTCGATGGCGGTCGGGGGTGGTCGACGACGGCAGTTGTGGGTCTGGACTTCATCTCCTTCTCAAAGCTTCAAGCTATTCCTCAAGCCTCAAGCTTTCTCTCCCCTCATGAGAAGAGTGAGACTCGATTTATAGAGTCCCGAGTGCAATTAATATAGGAATATAAACCACTTTGATTGGAAGATCCGAAGAGCTTTCTTTGATCAGAAGACATTTAATGAACATTTGAGTGCCTTAACGATGTTAGAATTGAGCAATTTTGGGCTCGTTGGATTTGTTTTATCGAGACGCTCGATTCGACTATAAACTCGTCAGATTCAACATTTATTTGATCTTCCAAATATGCTCGAAAATCTTCCAAAAGTAGCTTAATGGATTAGACTGATTTTGATATCATTGAGTCTGCCTCATATAGCTGGTTATTTTGACTATAAGTTTATTAAAACTTTATTTACTCAAAAAATTATCCCGAGATCCGTGTCATAACTCAAGTTTTGTGTTAGGTGAAGATTTGTTGATGACGTATCAATAATTAATGGCACAATAAAAATACTAATTTAAATCAATCTTGATTATGTATTTTTTTATCCTTGAAATATTGTTATAATAAATAATAAATCAATCCTATATTGAAATATCTAAACGTACACGCTAAATTAGTTCTTGGAATCTCATTTATTCTGCCTCTTCGAAGTGCCTTGATTCATCAATTATAGCTAAATTTCAACCTATAAAGGTTCCGAAGGATAGGTCATCATCTCCATAATTCAATTAATATCTATAATTATAATTAAATATATTAAAAATTTAGAACAACTAATTAAACTATTATACTACTAGATAATTTAACTTACTTCAGGACTTATTAAACTATTAAATAATATCATATAAGAAAATTATTATCATTGAATTCCGTCCGGCGAGTCGTACATCTGGACAACTGCGATGTTCTGTCCACATCACCGTGCATTTCATCTGATCGGATCTTTATAACTCTCTCGACATGCTAACACATGACGTAATATTTTCTCCTTTTTGAGATAGTTTTATCACTATGTGTTGTTTTAGACAGCCATCATAATTGTGTTTCATTGTGATACTACTAAAAAAACAAATATGTAATCTTTTCTGTAAAGAAAATATTTATAACACCAACTGTTATGTGTGACTCATATACTATAAGTCGGACAGATGCTGGAGCGGAGCGGAGCCCACGAGCAAAGTGGAGCGGAAGGATTTATCCAATCGGGAGAGTTTCATTATGTGGGTTGGGGGTGCGGGGGCAACACCCCACAATTTATTACATGAGTAATTTAAGTAATTACATATTGTATTATTGGGTTATATATATGTCTTGTTTGTAACCCTAGCTGAGGGACATTATGAATTTTTGCCAAACCTCGTAAATGCTGTATGTTCTTTTGGACATGTGTCGATTCCAGTTTTTCTTCGCCATAATTTCTCAAAACCAACAATTATTTAAAAAATTATTTTTCTCATAACATATTTACAATAATATTTATTAAAAGCTACAACCACTCCAAACAGACTCTCAACATGTAATAATCTGCATTCAACTTCTTGAACACCTATTTTCTTCTATTTTTTTTAATAAATTTTCATTTTAATTTGTTTTTGTTATTTAGTCATTTGATTCACCATCAATATTTTCCAAACGGCAAGATGTGTATATTGGACCACATATTTATCATTGACAATGTGTATATTAATCAATAACAATAGTCTCTTCTTTTTTTAATCTATAATCATATTTTTTTTCAGTGTAATTATATTTATGATTTTTTTTAATAATTATTGATAAATAAATTTATATAATTTAGAAAAAAAAATGGTAGAAAATATACTCTTTAGATTAGTAGATATAACTAAGCATCTAAGAATTTGAAAGTAGAATTTGTTTAAAATAATTTATTTTCATTTAAAATTTTAAAATATAATTAAAAAATAAATTAATGATCATGCAATTAAATTATTGTTTTCTATAAATATAAGAAACATAATTCAACTATGAAGAAAATTTTCAAGTCATTTGCTTTTTTGTGTTTTATACCCTCCTTATTAGGGGGGTAAACGAGCCGAACACGAGCGAGCACGAGCGAGCACGAGTGAATCATGCTCAGCTCGTGTTTGACTCGTTTATATTTCGAGCTCAAAAAGTGTGTTTGTGTTCGGCTCGTTTGCTTAACGAGCCGAACACGAGCTGTTCACGAACAAAGAGTCATTTTAACAACCCTAATCATGTAGCCATAAGACAATAAGGGTTTGAGCAAGATTTAAACATTTTTATTTATATTAAAACACCATTTGAATCTAATTAAATAATTTTTATTCTATTTTCTTAATCAATATTTTAATTGGTTATAAATCTTTGTAGCTATGTAGTCAATTAATTTTTTTTAAAATACTACTTAATATATATATATATATATATACTTGATGAGTAGTATTTCGAGCCAAAACGAGCCGAACACGAACGAACACATCTTAGTTCGTGTTCGGCTCGTTAACTTATCAAACAAAATTAACGAGCCGAACACGAGCTGTTCGCGAACAACGAGCAGTTTTGACAGCCCTACTCCTTATACAGCTACTATAAGAGTATAATAATAATAATATACATAAATTAATGAGAGTATATTACAACTTTTATCTATTTTGGAGGTAATAAAAGCTCGGAAATCATTGCATATAACGACCGAGTCAACGACCATTTCACCTCTCCGTAATTGTAAGGCTCAATATGTAAAATGAAATAATATCATATTTGTATGTTCATATCCATGCAATTTGTAATGATGAACTATTGAAATTATTGATTTGTTCGATTAAGTTAAATAATGATACCGCTTATAAATTCCTATGTATTTACATATCTAACATCTACAATTTAACTCTATATATATATATATATATATATATATATATATATATATATATATATATATATATATATATATATATATATGCCGCAAGCCGTGGTCTGTTGGTTGGCGGGGTTCACTGTAAGTCCCTTCAGGTCACGAGTTCGAACCCAGTGACGCCGAGTTCTCAAATATTTAGGCATATGACGCGGGCTTTCATCATGCAGCCTAGCGCATGAAAATCGGTATTTGAGTCTCTTCTAAATTATTTGAGCAAAATTATTCTTTACCCTTACTAGAGATGTTATAAAGAACATTGACTAATTTAAAATTTGAATAGTTATGAAAACTAGCTAAACATGGAAGATACCGGCTCTCACTCTAGAGTTCCCTCCATTCCTTTCACCTGGGGGCTAACTTCTCGTATCAAAACCTAAAACAATAAACCGTGGCCTGTTGGTTGGCGAGGTTCGCTGTAAGTCCCCTCAGGTCACGGGTTCGATCCCAGTGGCGCTGAGTTTTTAAATATTTAGGCACATGACACGGACTTTCATCATCTGTCCTAGCGCATAGGAAATCAATATTTGAGCTTCTACTAAATTCCGATTTCATTTTATGAGTGATATAGCTGGAAAAAAAAATAAAATTTAGCTCATATGTAAATACATAAGAATATGGCGGTATGGATGTAAATGTCCCATTAAAAATTAAAATAGTTATATTTTTATCTGATATGAAGAATTCGGGTGATATAAATATAAACAATAGAGTTAGATATGTAAATACATAGGAATTGGATGGTACGTATGCAAAATGCCCCTTGGCTAACACTCAATTTCTTCCTTTTTTTTTTTATTTTCTCTATAAACATCCCTTTCTAAATATCATGAAAATATAAAAAAATAAAAAGAATAGTTGAATTAGACAATCATTACGTAAGATTAGATATATTTGTAATAAAAAAATACTTAAAAAATATCAAGAAATTCATGTGCAGGTAAGACTGCCCAATAAATTGTCCCTCAGGTGGAACAAAAAACAATACTAAAGTGGGCCATGATGGCATGTAAACAGTCAACAGATAAGGAGAGGCAAAATAATAAAGATGATAGAAATTACTCTTTTTTTTCTTTTGTTCATTTGTTAGGTGTTGGTCCACAAGTCCTCACATCAAGAGCAAGTGGGCTAATGACTATGTGGCCAATCAAATTTATAAAATTAGGTGTGGCTCTGTCACTATGTTCATATGTGCAAATCTAATGAGGATGTACGTCTCGATCTATTAACTCAATCACATGGAGGGTTACTTATTAGACGGGTTGGGTCTAGAGCAAATCGGACGTGACATATCAAAATAAAGCGAAAATAGTACCTCCAATTAATTAGACGTGCAGTCGTGACACGAAGTGATGTGATCCACGTTGTCATTTGCACACCTAAATTTACTTTTCACTAGTTTTATGGAAGAAGGAATCAAAAGCGATGGATATCACAGAATAATAGGGGCCGCAATGACATTGTGAGGAGAATAAATATCTCGAGTTAACTCACTAATGTAATAAAAGCGAGAGGAAGAGAAAATTTTGGGTGGGGGTCCATTGATGTGGGAGTAGTTCAATCAAGAAAAGGAGGGAGACATCCATAAGATGGAAACATTGTGATTATGTAAGGGCACATCATCATCAATGATGATTGATGTGTGGTTTACCATCCTCCTCCCTTTTCTTCACTTATTGGACATGGCCAGAAGGAAAAAAGGAAACCTAATCAAAGCCCATTCCTCCCCTATGATAAAGGAGAAATTAATTTGTACTTCAAGCCCAAAATGTTAAAGAATAAAGCTTTGAATGAATAAGTTAGTATGCCTAATTGCATAGTCTTGCAAAGAATGCTAAACATATTGCTGATTTGTTGTAATTATTATATTGATTTATCATGAACAATGTAACATAAGAGTTCAAGTAAGAAAATAATTTTCTTATAGTGTCTTAAAAAAGAAAAACATATATACGATGCAATTCCTAAATAGTTACAGAAAGAAAATGAGATTCATTTAAGGTAAGGGGCAACAAACATTCTCAAGTAGTGGAATTAATAGAGGATGTCAAAGGAAATCTTAATGAAAAACTTTGATAGAGAGTGTCAAAAGAGAGATAAACAAAGAGATCTCGATGCCTTCAGTCTTTACTTCTGTTGGGTTTTATATACTTTTACTTGCCATTGATCTTTGGTTTGCTATGAGGTCTATTCTCTCTCTGTTGATTCTTGATCTTGACATGAGGGTGATTGCTTGCTCGCTAGCAGCATGATAAAAAATTCTTTGGTGACTTTGGAATTTGTCTTAGATTATTATTATCATTGTCACTTAGAAATTTTAAGCTCATTAATGCATTTGAGCTCTTTATTCACTCATTGAAGCAAAATTGATTTTAGCTCTCATTATCTTAATAACTAACAAGAATAATCAGAGAATAAAAATAAGAATAACAATAAAAAAATCTAAAAAATTAAAGAGCCATTGTTATTTAAAAATCACATTTCATTGATCTTAACTATACTCCAAGGCTTAGAAATTTTTAATCTCAAATATATTCTCACAATTATGCAATATATATATATATATATACATATAATTTTATTTTTCGCATAAATTATTAATAATGAAAATTATTTATTGGGTTAAAATTTTAATTAATAGGTATTCATTTATTCATGTATTATATTTAATTTGAGCTCACAATTCCCCTTAATTCTCCAAATAAATCATATAAAGATTGAATTTATAAGCATAAAAAAACTTATTGTCATTTTCAACTCACATTGAACTTGATATCTTCTATAAAACTCGAATAATTAAATTCAAGAGCAAGAGATGCCATGTGAGCTTTATTCATTTAAATATGCAGAGTTAAAATTGAAGATGTAGAAATACTTAATAAAAACTACTAAATGATATAAATGACTTCTTAAGTTTCTAATGAACTCATTATCATTAACTTTAATCTATTAACTTAAGCCTTTGAATTAAAAATAAAATTCTTTCCCTAATATTTCAAGTTTCCAATACTTTACTCTCCTAAACCTCTCCTCAAAACCATATTATTTTTCCTTCAAATACTAAATTTGCTTTCATGAGAATGGATTGCATCTCAAGCGAAGCCATTTTATCATTTTCCTCATATATTTAATGTAAATAGATTACTCTCACATAATTCTCATGATATGTCACCCTATGTTAAATTCAAACAAAAAGGCCCCACCCTTCTCCCATCACACTCACTCATTTCCCTCTCACTTTAGCTATCTTATGTCCTACGCTTACTTAATGACTATCATACTACACTTTGCTTTTATCATCATCATAACTATCTCTTTTTGGAAACTAACATTTAATCAAATATGACATCTCCTCCAAAGCTTTCATCCCTCCTCAACTTTATCATATTCTCTTATGAAGTGGCAGTTGTCAGGCTAATACACCATGCATTGGCTCACCTCATGGCCATCAAGCCATGCACTGGCTGCCACATGGAAATATGGAGGGCCAGGATATAATATGCCATCAATTGCCTTCTCATGAATACACCACTTTGGGAATTTAATTTAAATATTTGGAGCATAAAATTTTGGAAGAATGGGTTATAAACTTTGACTAAATAATATGAAATGATGAAATGAGTTTTTTTTTTTTTTTCTTAATACGACAGCTTCTTTAAAAATATTCGCTTTTAAGTTGTAAATCATGTAGAATGAAGAAATTTCAACTTAATGGATAATATGACATATAACATGATAACTTATATTTAGATGGATGATGTTGATGATTTCATCTTTGATTTAATTTATTGATTTGTATTTGATTAATTAGGATGTTTGACTGTAAGTATCACAATTGCGAGAAATAGCAAGAAAGAAAATAAAATGAATTTATAGTCTCTTGAAAAGGAAAAAATATTGCATACATACACCGCATGCAGAGTTGCATGCGGTGTCAGATCATGACCGTAGATCACGGTAATCTACGGTCAGAATGTATTTCGGTAGGACTCACTTTAAATTTTTTTTTTTTTTCAAAAAAATTTTGATTGCATCCTGACCGCAGATCACCGTGATCTACTGTCAGGATCTGACACCGCATGCATCTCTGCATGCGGTGTATGCATGTAATAATTTTTCCTTGAAAGGGGAGAAAGAAAAGATGTATGAATAGGGGCTGACTAAATAATTCACCGTAAAATGGTTGGAGCCGATTTTCATCATTTATATTATATATATATATTATGTTACTACATGAACCAAAAATTTAAAAATAAAAAAAAAAAAAAAAAAAACCCAAATAACGCCTAAGGATATATGATTACCCTAAAAAATGCCCCGCTTTGCATAAAACTATGAAAATAATTAATTAGCAATTAAGAAAAAGCAGAGTTAAAATAGATTGATTAAGTGTAAAACAAATGCTGAAAAGATTTTTTAAAAAAAATTGATGTGAAGTAAAATTCATTCAATATAAAACCCAATGACAGTGGCTGACAGTGTGTGGGCAGCATGCTGTGGACACAAAATCGAGGGCAGATAAAAGTTGAGCCAACTGTAGTAGTGAGAAACATATGATTGATAATGGCTGCAACGGCATGGTGACTCAAATTGGTCAATTTTGAAATACAACAAAACTTAAATAAACTATGAATTGTGTGCAAATGAAACATATCAAACAGCCAAATTTTCAAAATGTGAATGTGAAAATTACAAAGCCAGGATAGGAAACAAACTGTTAAATAGTGTTTATTTGTTATGTGATATTAAATATTTGAGTGTAACTCCAGGAGTGAGATATGTAAATACATAAGAATTGTGTGCAATGTATGTAAATGTTCCAACCAAGATTCCACTGACTGTTATTTCTTCAACTTTCTATCATTTCTGTGCCTCTTCCTAAAATCTCGCTTCTCTAAAGAGTATTGCTTCTTCGTCAGCAAATTCTGCATTGCAACTTTCACAGCCGTAGCAGTCGCAGCTAAAGCTGCATCCTTCTTCGTGACATGAACGGTGTCCTGCAATTTCTCGAGCAATTTCTCGCCGCCCGGCACACCTTCATTCTCCAGGATGACAGGATAGTCTCCAGGTTCATTCGAAAGAAACTTGTCGAGACCAGAAAGGACCTGAAGCCGAGCCATCTCGGAAACACCTAATTTAGAAACATTAGATGCACCCATTACCACCCACAACCGTTTGGCAGAAGAACTCAATCCTAAACTTGTAGGCACAAAACTTCCTTCCATGAAAACAATCTGCAAGATAAAATGAAATCATTGCCTTTGAGAAGGATTTGAGAGGTCAATGTTGGCGTTTAACTACAACATCCAATCAAATGAGAATTTATCAATCTTCATTATTTTTTTCAAAATATAATTTCGAATTTCAACCCCTGAAATGAGGCATTAGTATTAATGAAAGTGAAGTTAAAAGCTGAATTATGCTGAAATAAAAAAATTCAAGAAGAAAAGTTTTGAAAGGGACCAAAATAATAACCACAGGGTGACCGACTCGACTCTCTATCAATAGTTTTTTTTTAAGTATTTTTTAGTCCTAAGTTCACTGTAGGGTCTCACCTTGGCGATTGAAAGACTCCTAGCAGGAACATCAATTTTCAGGATCATAACTCCATGTAAACTGCAACGTAAGGCAAACCATAAACATAAGAGCATCCTAGTAAAGTAAATAAGAAAATTTTCTACTTAAAATTAATGAATATTTAGAAGTTCACAAACTTGCCCTTGAATGGCAGCAAAAACTAATGATCCGTCCAGAAAAGCATTAATGTCTGTGACCGCCAGAGAATCGTCGAGTTTTTCCTTAGATTCGAGCAATCCAGCCTTGAAAAAAGACTTTGATTACTTGAGACATAAAAACCACAATATTAACAAAAATGAATGCTAACATATAAATTTTTTATGTTTGTACAACATTTTACACAAGTTGGTTCATAGGAGTCGGGATTTCAAAACTAAGATAAGCACTTAAAAAAAACAAAATTGAACAAAGAAGTGCGAAAGAAATAACACGATGAAAAAGCGCAAACAAAATTTTTGTTCGACTATCAAAACTTCCAATGATCAATTAGAGCATCAAAGAAAAGTTAACCAGAAAGCTATTATATAATATTGAAACAGATAACATTAAGCCAAAAGGTTTTGAATTGTACAATAAATTTTGAGCCACATAATGGCTGTCCACTTTGTTTTGGCTGCTTATTGTGCTATCCTACTGTTGTCAAAAAGCTTTCCTTCGTTTTTTTTGCCCGATTCTTTGTTACATCTGCTATACTACATCTATTTACTGACCAACTCCCCTGTCCTCTGTGATCTAAATTGTTTGATCTATCGATCATCCGCTTCCTGCAACAGTTACTGGCTGACATAATTTCCTCAGATCGTCGACATAAGAGACGGCAACCATAGAATATTAAGTTTCGTACAGCTTTATTTATTATTTTTTGCGAAATTTCTGCCCATTGATTGCAATCCTTTATTTGGTAAAAGAGATTTTCAACAAAATTTAAAGGGCATTTACATACATAACACTCAATTCAAGTAATTTAAATAGCTAACACCTTTAGTTCTTAAATTTATACCACCCATATGTATCATATCGCATCAACCATACAACTTTTGTAACTTTTAAAAAGTGTAATATGCCTTTTCATGAATAGGTAAGGTGGCATACATGTAAAAATTGAAGTTTAGGTGTTAGGTATGTATATACATAGGAATTGAGTGTATGTATGTTAATATTCAAATTTTTAAATCTAAATAAAGGGTTCGGAATGTATGTAACTCATTGGTTAATGAATAAATGTTTGGTAGAGTGCATAATTCCTTCTTCTTGGATTTAATTCCTTTATCAAGTAAAATACTTGAACAATTCCAAAAGATATGATTTCCTTGGAATAAGAATGGTAAAGTTTGCTTCGTTGGAGATTTTTTTACCTTCTATCTTACTTCATTGTTAGTTTTTATTATTGGTTTGAAAGTTCAGCTATGTTTAGTTTGACTAGTGTTTCTCTCTGAAGGGCAGAATTTTGATTGGAAGTGTGTTAATTTCTAGAAAAAATTCATACATCTTTCCCCTGAATAAATGCATATCATGTTTTTCTTTTTCATCAGTATCCTATAGCTGTTTTGAATTACCAGCTCGTGTCATACAATTTTTTTTTGTATATATTCTGCTTTTTTTTCCTTTCTTTTTCTTTTTCTTCTCATGTTAAATTTCCTGTGAAAAACCTAACCCTAACATGTGATGATGTATGCTCGATTAGATTTGTGGAAGGAAAAACACTTTTGGTTCTAGATTAACGCACAAGAAATTCAACAAGAAGACATAGCTAAGAATGCTTTGGTTCCATCCACTGCCGTTCTTTCAAGATTCTGTCTCCATTTATAGCTTTCACGGGATTTTCAATGAGTTAGTTGAAATTTTGAAAAGATCAGAGCTTTTAGAAATATATCTGATGCATTATTATCTGTTGAAATTATTATAATCTCCACAATCCCATTAGCAACTACCTACTTTATGAAATGGAACTTTACATCTACATGTTTGGATCTTTCATGATCATTGAATTCTTGCAGAGAAATACTGCTCTTTGATTATCATAAACATAAGCACAAGAGAAAGCATTGGATTCAAAAATCAACACAGCTTCTTTTGTGAATGCAGCGATGCATTTAACTTGAATCGTAGACAAGGCTACAATTGGCTGCAAGTTTGCCTTCCAACTTAATGCGTTTCCAAACACCTTAAACACGTCCTGTGAGGAATCTTTATAATGCACCCCATTTTGACTCCTCCAGTCAAGTAGTATATAAGAGGCTGGCAATCCAATCAAACATATTTATTACTAACATTCATCCTGACTTTACTAATTCAGACAAAATGGGTGATAACTATTTCACCTAGATTGTCACAGAATATATATATATATATATATATATATATATATATATATTATTTACATGATCAATAGATATATTCATCAAAACCATTAATATATAAGCATACACAATTCAATTTTCTTAAAATGAATTACAAAGTTTCTAATTTATTAATATATCAAATGTCTTTAATATGCATCATACACTTTCTTCTATGATACACCCAAAATCGTACATCAAAACACTAAATCGAAGGACCAAACTTAATGACCTTATCATAACTCAATATGCTTCTTTCCTTTAACCTAAAAAAACAATTAAAATAATGTCTAATGAGCATAAAGCTTGGTGATATAAATAACTCTATAACAGTTCAAATTATTAAGAGAAAAAAAGAAAATAATATGGATGTTTGTCTTTAAACTTATGAGCATCAATAACTACAGATATAACTAGATAGGATTTATCGATTAAACATGTAAAAGACAATCATAAACAATAAACACGAATGTTTGCCAGAAATGAAATAAACCATCCAATGTCTAATCATTCAAAGCACTATGCCAATCTGATGTTTTTTTCAAAATACTTATTTTATTCTTATTTTTTATTTATATTCTTATTTATCATAATAATAGAAGTGACAATATAAAACCTATCTAAGATTTGGCGTATTTAGGAATCATATGATTGTCACCCAGCCCCTTTGGCTCATTAGAAGTCTTTATAAAGGTTAGATTTGCTCTAACAAAGTGATTATCAAATGACTCAACATGATGATTGAAGAGTTCCAGCATAGCGATTATCTAGAGTCAACAATCCATTTAGAATGCTATTAAGGCTTTTCTCGAATGATTTTTTATCCCCGCCTCAGCATGTCATAATTTGCCAGCTCAACTCATATGACACAAGCTTTCATAAACTTCTTATTTAGTAACAGTATTCTAAGCATTTAAAATATACTTAATATTTTTATAAACATGCTATCATCAATTTGCATTAACATGTAATTGAGGCATAAATATGTAACAAGGGAATGAACATATGAAATCATGAATATGCATGAAAGGCCCTAAGACTTACATAACTTAAACATAACAAGTACTTGGTCATAACAGGTGAACATGTGTAATGCATTTAGGCTTCTTAATAGCACAGATACTACAAATATAATATGCAGCAGCGTCAACAAGCATAAACATAAAATTCTAATACAATCATGGGAATTGATACCTCGTCTTTTGGCCGAGAATTTATTTGAAAAAGAAACTCACTATATAAATTCAAGGTCCCATTGGGAACTATGAAAATCTAACTTTTAGGCCCAAGAAGTATTACCAAAGTGTTCAACTCTAATCCCCTCCCCCATCGGCGGATGATACTACATCAGAGTACTTCTGCGCGAATAATTTGGAACCAATTTTAATCTATTCCTTGAAACCTAAGACAATTGTGCCTGCTCCTGTTTTTGGAACATCTCAACTCACTCCAAATTCCAAATTTAGTGATGATTATAATTTCAGCAACCTTATGATTTAGACACGATCTTTCAAGGAGGTGATACTCTTATTGATAAGAGGTTTCATATCTTATCTACTAGACATGGCCTGAGTCAAAAGAAAATTTATCACGATTCCCTAGAATTCATAAAGCTTCAATCAAGGCAATCTAACTGAGTTTTTTCTTTTTAGCTTTGAATTTCTATTGAATTTTGCATCCTTAGACATCGCATTGTCTTTGCATTTTCCCTCTTTTCTCTAGCAATTCCTCCAAATAGCCCTTGTACAAATATCATTTTTTGGTTATAATAATATGCCTTAAGAAATATATTACTTCATCACTTGATTGTGTAGACCAATAAAATCTCTTCCCAAGAAATCTCCATGACACTATTTTAAATGTGGACACCAAATGATTTTGGTGTAGATTTGTTTGGGCAGAGAAGTAAAATTCATTGCAAAAAGAAATCCAGTAAAAAAATGTACACATGATAGTTATTTTACCTTTTTTCCAACATCAAAAGTATGAAGGAGGCATCCAGAAACAGGATCCCACAGCCTAATCTGAAAAGCAACGATACCTATCCTGAGGCAAGATATAAATGGAGAAACTTCACATTCCTAGCAGTCTAAATGTACATACTGTTGCATCGCCGCCTCCAGATAAGAGCAAACTCAGATGGCAATCTGGGGGCCGTATGAAGGTAAGGCAAGATACAAAGCTGTTAACAAAAGGTGATGACCATGAATCAGTATCCATAAAATTATTTAAGGATATCTTTGTGGAAAACAATGGATATCGGACAACAATTAGGTAAATCTGCAATTCCACTATAATTCACTGCGTTGCTCCACTCATGTTATACACTAAGTCAATGTTCTTGTTCATAAATTGCAAGGAACCGATGACTTAATTGTCGATGAAATGATAAACAGTCAGTAATTGCACAAATAGAAGAGTAAAATATTCGGAATCGATTTATATTAGATTTCTTTGACTTTATGCTCACAACACAGATATACTAATTATAATTTTACTTCGATGACCTGCAACAAACAGCCTATATAATTCCACACCAGTGCAAAGAAATTCCGCTTAAGCAAAAATGTAAAAAAAGATTTAGGTTGACTCAATGAACCATATAGATGGTGTAATGCTACACTTCAGTAAGAGATATTACACAAAAGATTAATAAATTGAATTTCAAAGTACTAGAATATTTTAATGGCCAGTAAGAACCATTATTTAATTCTGATTATGTTGCATTATTTCCTTTGATTTCCTTCCATTTTCTATTAAATTCAATTTTATTTCTTTCCCTTTCTATTATATCATGAGTATATTTTTTTCTATCTAGTTGATCCTCTAATGGGTATATATACCCCTCTTTGTATCAATAAGAATTATTTTGCTTCTATTCCAACATGGTATCAGAGCCATGACCGTAGCCTAGCTGTCGGTCTCTATCTGCGGCAGGCTAGGTCTAATTCCGGCCGTTGAGACTTCTGCACTTTGTCCAGGTTTCAGGTTTGTCGTAGATTGTTGCACAGCTTCAAGCTTCTGCATGCCGCACTGCTTCAGTCTGCTGATCTTTATCTATCGCAGATTGCTTCCTGCTTCCGCATTGTTTTTGGATCCTGCATCCTGCTCTACTATAGTAGACTTCTGTGAAACTTTTGGTTCCTTTTGTTCCACCTATCTCTCCTACCACCAAAGAGCCCTTTATCTCTCTGATTCCACCAACACACCATCCCACTCAGTGTCTACACTTTATGCGCTCGTTCTGATGCACATACTCAAGGGCTCACTAACCCCTTGTTGAACCCTGAATCCCCTCAGGATGACATCCCCAACTCTGCTCCGATTCCAAATGAGGAAGGCAGTTCTTCTAATAAGGTACACAATCAGACATGCTCTCTCCATCTTATGGCAAACTGTGTCTTTTCACATATTATCACCAAACTCTAGAGCATTTTCTACAGCTCTAACAAATCATCAACTTCCATCTTCTATTTAGGTTGTACTAGCAAACCTTGCCTGGAAAGCTGTTGTCATGGAGGAGATGAATGCCCTTAAGTGAAACAATACTTGGGACATTGTTGATTTTCCTCGGGGCTAAGAAAGCAGTGGAATGCCGATGGATTTTTAGCATCGAGTCTAAATTTGATTGATCCATTGAATGCAAACGGTTGGTTGTCAAAGGGTATTCACAGACCTACAGAGTTGACTACGAGGAGACATTTCCCGGCTAAATTAAACACCATTCTGGTTCTCTTATCTCTGGCAGTGAATCTAGATTGGCCTTTATTTCAGCTTGATGTTAAAAATGCATTCCTGAATGGTGATGTTACAGAAGAGGTTTACATGGCCCTTCCTCCAGGCTTTGACTCCACTACCTTCCAGAGGCAAGTATGTAGACTGTGAAAGTTCCTCTATAGATTGAAGCGATCACCATGAGCATAGTTCGGGAAGTTCACAAATGTGGTGGTAGGTCATGGATTCACTCAGGCTCAATCAGATCACACACTCTTCTTCTGACATTCCTCTAGCAACCAAGCAGTTATCCTTATCGCTTATGTCGATGATATTGTTCACACAGGGAATGACCTACTAGTATTGAAATTTTTAAAAGACATTCTTGTTGCCCCCTTTGAGATGAAGAGCTTGCTCCGCTATTTCTCAGGCATGGAAGTTGTTCGGTCATCTCAGGGCATTTGTCTGTCTCAGTGGAAATATGTCATTGAAGTTTTGATAGAGAACAATCTTCTTTTGTGCAACCCAATAGCTATCCAGATAGATCCAAATGAAAAGCTTCTTGATGTTCCTAATGTAATTCTTGTAAACAAGATTCGCTACCAGCTCCTTGTAAAAAAACTCACATACCTTGCCCATACACGCCCTAACATATGCCACACAATTGGGATAGTAAGTCAATTCATACATGACCCCTATGAGCACCATCTCCAAGTTTTCCACCAGATTTTCTGCAATTTAAAAGGCACACAGGGCTCAAGTTTGTATTTTTCTCGCCACACCTCTCGCAATATTGTTGTTTTCATTGATTGGCTCGGTAACACGCACCATCGAATTCCTAGTGCCCTTGAGGTACTGCTCATTTGTGTGTAAAAATCTGGTCACGTGGAAAAATAAAAAGCAGTCTGTGGTTGCCCGAAGCAGAATTTTGATCCACGTCACCAGGAATTTGTGAGGCTCTCTAATTACGTATCATGCTTCGAGAATTGCGTATGTCAGTTTCTGTTCCCCTCTAGTTGTTTTGTGATAATAAGATAGTCATTAGCATTGCTCACAATACAATATATCATGATCGCACCAAGCACGTTGAGATTGACTGACACTTCAACAAGGAAAAATTTCGGGGAAATTTACGTTTTGTTTATATCATCCAGTAGCCAACTGACGAATATCCTCACAAAGAACCTTCCTCGGCAACTATTCGATGATTTTAAGTCCAAGTTGAACATGATTGACATTTATGCTTCAACCTGAGCGGGGGTATTATAATATTTTAATGGCTAGTAGTAGCCATTATTTAATTCTGATTTTTCTACGTTATCTCTGATTTCCATCATTTTTCTATTAAGTTCAGTTTTATTTCTTTCCCTTCTATTATATCATGAGTTTTTTTTTTTCTCTTTCTAGTTGACCCCAAAATGGGTATATATGCCCCCTTTGTATCAATAAGAATTATCTTGGTTCCATTCTAACAAAAAGTATCATCAACTTCTATTTGAGAATATTATTGTATTGAATCATCAAATTAAATCACAAAAAAATTAAATGATATGAATTTTTGCATTATTGTTATTTAAAGAGTACCTTTGAATACTACATGGTTGAATTTAAAGTAGCATCCACTTCTGATTGAGAATACTTTGTACTGGTTCATCAAATCAAATCACAAAAAAATTTAAATGATATGAATTTTTGCATTAATGTTAGTTAAAGATTACTTCTGAATAATACATGGATCGCCTTCTCCCTCCCTCCCTCCCTCCCTTTCCCACCCGGTCTCTGCTATCAAAGATATAAGCTTTTCATATCACCTGTCGACTGTCATCTTCCACCCACTGAGATCTACCAACTAGTATAACCCATATGAATAATTCTCGGTGGTGAATAGGTACATTGTTATTGAAGTATGTAGCCATCCTTGCATCTGTCCTACATTCAGAAAACCACAAGTCATATTTAAAATGTCAACCCCAAAACAAGCCATATCTTTTTTGTAAATTGAACACAACCCAATTTAATGAATGGATTTAGTGGTAAGCAAGAAAAAAGTATAAAGATATTTGGGATATATTTATTTTCTTATCAGTAAATGATTTTTTATATCAACATCTCTTGCAACAACAAATAATGTGGATGTAAGAGCACAAACCAAAACCAAAGTATTTTAACTTCTCCTATGGAAATGAGAAACACATAACAGCTTAAAATATGATCAAATTTAGCTGCAATAGAAATCTATGGATCCAAGTTTGTTAACGTCAATTTTAATTTCACCACACAATATTGAAGTCCAACCAGTTGAACCGGCTTGTAGTCCCAAAAAAGGAGTCCAGGTCAGCACTCTTGGGAACAGTCCAGAGCAGTGATATCATTGGGCATGCCTAAAAACACTTCACACTACAAAAAGATTTAAAAAATAAAAAAATGAAAAAAAAAATCATTACCAAAAGCAAGCCTAGAAGTCATGTGGCTGCTGCAACAACAAATAGCCATGACAAAGTCTCTTAGCCAACACGATAGCAAGTAGGGCTGACTTGACTAGAATCCAACTCAAAAATCCGGGTTAGTGATGACCCTATATCATGTGGGTTGGGTTAGGGTCCAGAATTTGGACCGAATTGATAATCGGGTCGCGTTCAATTCCCGATAGCCAGAAAGGGGCGGAGCAGCGGAGGGCGATTCACATCTTAAGCCTAATTTCATTTCGGATTTTCAGTCACATGAAACTTCTCAAGCCTCTTTTGATCTTTCCCAAAATATAAACGGCAAAACGCCAGTACCCTAATTTCATTTCCTTTTCCTCGAGTTTGGAGTTTTGACTGAGTGAGTGCCTGCTCTCAAGAGTAAAACCGCAGCCTCTCAGCTTTTCTCTCTAATGACTATCATTTCTTTCACTCGGATTCGCCCTTTCGCAGCTTGCAGGTTTGTCTGCTACTCTGCTTTCCTTCTCCTTCAACATCTCATAGTAACTAGTGAATAACTGGCTATGGCTTGAACATCTTCGCTGTAGCCCGTAGGTAAGTTTATCAGTTGATCCTCCTTCCATGCCTTGCGGTTTCACATTTTGTGGTTTTACATTGTATAAAAAGTGCAAACCAAGGTTGTAAAATCTCATTCACCTCTTAGGCTCTCATCTAGTTCTTCCTATTTAGAATTTCTGGTGGAAAGTGGAAAGTAGGCTTTTTTAATAAATTGAGTTTTTTTCGTTGCAATGTTGCATTATATGATTCCATCATTCCATTGACTTCAATATTGTCATCTTTTAGAGTATTTAGGAGATGTGTGCCTTCCTATATGTTTTTGAATCTAGATATAGATGTTGGAAAGTAGTGTTGCATAATCGTTCTTTCTATTGCTGTTTTAGGGTTTCATTCAGTTACTTCTAAACAATATCATGCTCTTATATTTTCATACTTTTTGTTGAAAATGTCTAAGGCCTTGATGCCTTAAAATCATTCAGACTTCATCATGGATGGAATAAACGAACCGAGGGAGACATTTGTTGGTGACTCTTTCTCTTTAATTTGGATTCAAACATCAGCTAGCTTATGCCTTTTCATAGATTTTTATAAGAATGTAATGCATGCTTGTTATTTGTTAATTAAGGACTAATATACATGTCTTTTAATTTTTTTAAAAGGACGACTAATATATTTGTTGGTAGTACTTCTCTTGATATTAATGAACTTGCTAGCAAAAATCACGAAATTATTGAAATGGATGAAGAGGATTATGAGAAAATTAATAAAGAGGAAATGGATGGAATTAGTGATAGAACATTTGAAAAGTAAATGAGGTTAACTTCGTCAGTATGGGACTTTTTTTTTAAATAATGCCCTTAGGATATGATAGTAAGCAAAAATATAAGTAAAAAAATGTGGCTCAACTTTTCAATGTGATGGTAAATGTAGCACTGAAAATTTGAAAAGTCGCAGTTAAAATTGCAAGAAAAAAGATAATCATGGCATTGGTCAACTTATTACACAAACTGGCTCCAATTCATCTTTTTATCTATGTCTGACACAAAGTCTGATCAACAAGAGTTTTGTGAGTTATTTATAGCTTGATTGTGATGTATGATTTACAGTTCAACTGTGTAGAGCATTACTATGCTATTTGCGTAAAGATTTACAATTTATCTCAAGAAATATTGCACAAAATGACTGGAAGATGCATATTAGGGAGGAAGAACAAATTCATGCTTTGCTACATAAATTCATATAGTAGAATTAGTTTGACGTCTGATTTGTGAACTTCAATCAATACTACTGGCCTTATTTTTTTTACTACACATTTTATTGATAATGCTTGACAACCACTTTGAATTTATGTTACCGCCTCATGATGAGCTCACATTATTTGATGTTATGCAATCTTTTTGACAAATTGAAGAATCGAAAGCAAACTTTTATATAACACTTTAGATAATGTTTTAGCAAACAAGGTCTCTGTTGTACACACTTTAGACAATGTTTTAGCTCTTGAGAAATCATTTGATGTAAGAGGAGTACTTCTATGTAGTGGGGAGTTCTTTCATATGTGATGTTGTACACATATTATAAAATTAATTGTTTATGAATAGATTTTAAAGGAGATAAATGATTCTGTTTCAAGGATTCGTGAAAGTATTAAATATGTTAAAGGTTCTCAAGCTAGAAAGTAAAAAATTTTAGATTGTGCAAAGCAAAAAATAGTCATGTTGATAAAAGAGGCTTGAAGCAGGATATTCCTACAAGGTGAAACTCAACTTTCATCATGCTTAATAGTGTCATATGTTATAGACGTGCTTTTTTGCATTGAAGATTTGAGTGACTCTAATTATAAAATTTGACTGTTAATACTGAGTGGGAGAAAATAATTCACATATATATATATTCTTAGATTTTTTTTATGAGATTACACGTGTATTCTCTAAAACAAAATATACAATATCAAATATTTATTTTTCATGTATTTCTACCACATACGCTGCATTAAAGCATGAAAGTAAAAATGGTCCAAATTTTACCGGGAAAATGTCAACAAAAATGCTTGTGAAGTTTAAGAAATACTGGTCATATTTCTCCACGATATTAGCAATTGCCATTATACTCTATCCAATATATAAGTTCAATTTCATTGAATGGTGTTGCAAAAAACTTAATGCTGACTGCTACATTAGAGAGACAAAAAAATAAGGGAGAAATGATTCTCATTATTTAGACATTCATTAAAATCTAACTCAATTGGTTCTTGTTCACATATATCAAAGGCAAACCAAACTCTTTTAGAGTTATAATTTAAGGATTCGTACTTCAAGAATCATTACATCCTAATTTTTACATATGATTTTCTCCTAACACAACTAAATCTTATTATTTTTGTGTCTAACTTACTATTATTGTTTAAATCTACGTAACATTTAGTTTCATATAGGATTTTGATTCTATTAGTGATGAAGAAAGCATGCCTACAATGTCACGGCTTTAAATTTATTTAGATGAGCCTAAACTTGTAACAAGGATGGAGTTGAATATTTTGCATTATTAGAGGGGTAATCAATATAGGTTTCCTAATGTGGTAGCAATGACATGTGATATTTTTATGTATTCAAATTTCAATGGTTGCCTATTGACCTTATTTTTGGGTGAGGTTTTTACTTTTCTCTTTAGAGCCTAGGGTCTAGTTTTAGATTTTCTTTGTTTGACCCTTTCAGAGGACTAGTACCGGACCCACACCATTAGAAAATTCGAGCCACCTCATCACTCCTTCGAGTCTCACATGGGCAAATGCCGCATTTTGCGCACGCATCGCACCACGAACGATTTTGACTTAAATTGACTCGCCCGTAGACGAACTCATCCGGGCAACCCCAAATGATGAAACATACCACACGAATGAGTCTGGGACGTCGATTTTAGCTAGAAAGGACACCCACATAGTTATGGTTTCATGCGCGAGTGATTAGCACGAATTTCAACGCACATTTTTTTAGCAGTGTGCGGGCCTATGCTCAACCTAGGTTTGACTCGGGTTTGATTAGGGTTCGATTCAGCCTGGACTCGGGCTGAACACGGGCTAGACACCAGCTCACATAAATTTGAAATTCAAATTTCAAAATTCAAACAAATTATTTAAATTTGTCTTAATTAAAGATATTGTTATTTTTGTTCGAATTAAACCCGCTGTATGAATGGAGGGTATTGATTTCCCCGCCCAATCTCTTGTAACAGACACATTGCAATATTTTGATATAGCATTCGGCTCCCCCGCTCGTCCGGGTCCTTGGCACAAAAGCTTTCCCTCGCCTCTTCCTCCACCTCGAAGATGCTCTTCCTGCTTGAAGCACTTCATCGCAGCTCCAGCACTCAACTCCTCTCGACAGGAATCTCAACTCCTTCCTCCCCCTCTTGGCTCACGCATCGAAGCCCACCTGTTTGCTAGCGACCAAAACCCTCTGCACCGCTCGCTCTCGCTCTCCCTCGCTCGAGCCAGCCTCCCTCTTCGTCACGCAGTAGAAGCTTCGCTCGACACGTCCCCGTTCGCCTCCCTCATTCGGCCTCGCTCCTCCTCAGTGAACTGAATCCGTCCGCCTGCTTCCCTCTCACGATCGCCAGCTTCACCTCTCTCGATCCCCCTGCACCGTAACACTCGACCTCTCTCTTGTCCTCCGTACCGAATACTCCTCATTCGCCTCTCCTGATCAAGAGTCTCTTCGCCTGCACTCACTCGCCTCCCCTCTACACTGAAATCCACTCGTCTGCCTCGCCTCCTCACTCCACCGAAAGCCTCACCTCCCCTCTCGATCGAAGCACTAGCTGCTCACTTCTCCTCACTTCTTCGCGAACAGACCAACTCAGCTCACCGTCTCTCTCGACCGAACACCTCCCTCTCGTTGGAGTCCTCTCTTTCTCCTTACTAGGATCGCTCGGCAGACCATCTCCCTCGCTCTCTTCCTAGCATTGGAGGTAGAAGATTAAGAAGAGCAAGGAACACGGCTTTATTGTAAGCTGTTGAAACTGGTAGAACGCTGGGAGCACGGAACCTGTCTCTTATGCGTATCTAGGTGTGGATAAGAGACAGCTGTTGTACGCACTTTAGACAATGTTTTAGCTCTTGAGAAATCATTTGATGTAAGAGGAGTACTTCTATGTAGTGGGGAGTTCTTTCATATGTGATGTTGTACACNCTCGTCTGCCTCGCCTCCTCACTCCACCGAAAGCCTCACCTCCCCTCTCGATCGAAGCACTAGCCGCTCGCTTCTCACTTCTTCGCGAACAGGCCAGCTCAGCTCACCGTCTCTCTCGACCGAACACCTCCCTCTCGCTGGAGTCCTCTCTTTCTCCTTACTAGGATCGCTCGGCAGACCATCTCCCTCGCTCTCTTCCTAGCATTGGAGGTAGCAGAGGTAGAAGAGCAAGGAACACGACTTTTTTTTAAGCTGTTGAAATTGCTAGAACGCTTGGAGCACGGAACAGTAGCAATTGCAGTAATAGGGTAAAATACCTCTTTCTATGAAAAGGTAAGGCGAAGCACATGCCAAAATTAAAGCTTGAATGTTAGATATGTAAATGCATATAAGTTTTTGCGTGTTATGCATGTAAATCTATCATTGTTCGGTTTTGTTTAAACTTTTGAATGTAAATTTTATCAACCAATGTTGAGATCGACATGACTTAATGACTTATTTAACACCTCCCTGAGACAGTTTTATGCTTTAAATCTTTCTTTGGTGGGCATTTACATGCCTAGCTTTTTTTTTTTATTTGCTTAAACAAGATTGGAGACGTATGTGTTTAGATAATTGAACTTTCCCTACTACATATTGTTTGGGGAAGGTTTAAATATATCATTTGGGGGCTATTTTAATCATTGTTTTGGTGGAATTAAATGCATCATTTGGAGGTTGTTTTAATCATTGTTTTGGAAGCATTAAACGCATCATTTGGAGGTTGTTCTAATCACTGTTTGGAAGCATTAAACACATCATTTGGGAGTTGTTTTAATCACTGTTTTGGAGGAATTAAACTCATAATTTGAGGGCTGTTTTAATCATTGTTTTGGTGGAATTAAACTCATCATTTGGGGACTGTTTTAATCACTGTTTTAGAAGAATTAAACACATCATTTGAGGGTTGTTTTAATTACTGTTTTGTGACATTTTAGTTAGCCAATTTGAGGCAATCTATAAGGCTGTACTTGCTCAAATTCCTCACTGTTTTGGAGCCACTTTAGGTGCCGGTTTGGGCTGATTATGAGCACTATTTTGGAACTACATAGGTGTTGTCCACCATTGTTTGGGTTCGCAAAAAGTCATCTAGGTGTTGTCCACCGTTGTTTGGGTTCGTAGGAAGTCATCTATGTGCTGCCCACCGCTGTTTGGGTTCGTAGGATGCCACATAAGTGTTGTCCATCGTTGTTTGGGTTCATAGGAAGTCATCTAGGTGTTGCCCACCATTGTTTGGGTTCGTAGGAAGCCATCTAAATACTGACCACCACTGTTTGGGTTCGTAGGAAGTCATCTAGGTGTTGACCACCGTTGTTTGGGTTCGTAGGAAGTCACCTAGAAGCTATCCACCATTGTTTGGGTTCGTAAGAAGTTATCTAGGTGTTGCCCACCGCCGTTTGGGTTCGTAGGAAGCCGCATAAGTGCTACCCATTGTTTTTTGGGTTCATAGGAAGCCATACAATTGCTATTCGAGGTTCCTAGTTGCTATCCGAAGTCGTAGGATCACCGTACACACTTG
>NEWO01000448.1:63578-92041 GCA_003013225.1 Phalaenopsis aphrodite | reverse complement strand
GTTCGCTGGAAGGAAGAGTCCTGTCGACCGAGGGAGGCAAGCAGGAGCTTCGGCTAGAGCTACGATATAGTCGCAGAGGAGGAAGACGAGCGGGAGAGCATATGGGAAGACGAGTGGCTTCGGTGTCGAGAGAAATGGGATGCGGCGGTTTTCTGCACAAAGAGAGGAGGCGAGTGTTTCTAGCGCAGAGGGAGGAGAAGAGCGTTTCTGGCGCAGAGGGAGGAGTCGAGGGCTCCTTTGATCGAGCGAGGAAGGAGGGAGTCGAGCTAGAGAGGGGAAGAGAGAGTTCGGTCGAGCGAGGGAGGCAAGCAGAAGCTTCGGCTAGAGCTGCGATCGAGTCACAGCGGAGGAGCGGGGCTCTTCGGCGCACAAGGAGAGGAGCACTTCAGTTCGCTGGAAGGAAGAGTCCTGTCGACCGAGGGAGGCAAGCAGGAGCTTCGGCTAGAGCTACGATATAGTCGCAGAGGAGGAAGACGAGCGGGACAGAGGATCTTCGGTCGAGTGAGAGCAGGAAGCCGAGGCTCTCGTGCGCGAGAAAGAAATAGGCCAGCGGGAGAGGAGCCGTTATTTGAATCAATTGGCGGGGAAATAAATGGTTTCCAAATGCAGGGGATGTTCAATTGGAAAGCATTAACACCTGAATATTTTTAATTAAGACAAAATTTGAATAATTTGTTTGAATTTTGAAATTTGAATTTCAAATTCAGATGAGATGGTGCCTAACCCGTGTTCAGCCAGAGTCCTGAGTCGAACCTAGGTTGAGCCCGGGCTCGCGCACCGCTATATAAAAAAATGTGCATTGAAATTCGTGTTAATCGCTCGAGCGCGAAACCATAACGATATGGGTGTCCTCCCTAGTTAAAATTGACGTCCCGGACGACGTGTGGTCTATTTCATCATCTGGGATCGTCCGGACGAGTTCGCTGATGGGCGAGTCAATTTAAGTCAAAATCGTGAGGGGTGCAATGTGTCCGCAAAATGCGACATTATCGAGCGTTCGGGTCGCAAAGGTTCCCTAGGGGCTGCTCCTATTAATATACGAACTCAAATCGAGTCTCATGTGACGATTCTCATCAACTCAACGAAATGTCGAGGATTCGGAACCGCCCATACAAGACTCGAAGGATTGACGAGGTGGCTCAAATTTTCTAAAGGGTGTGAGTTCCATACTAGTCCTCTAGGAGGGTCAAACAAGGGAAGCATAAAGCTAGACCCTATGCTCTAAGGAGAGAGGTGAAGATATCATCCAAAAAAGAGGCCAGCATTACCTCAAAAAGTGCCTATAGTAATAGTGGAGAATTCAAGATCAATATCAAAATTCATTAAAACATGATATTATTGAGACATTAGATTAGAACAAGGTACTAAACATTTATTTAAGTTTACTTTTTCTATTAAGTGAATTAATCTTTATATGAAGCATTAAAAAATATTATATTCTTTTTTTTTACTTTTGTAGATACGATGGATCCTGAATTTGAGACAATGACATAAAATGTTATGAAAGTTGATATAATTGAAAATGAAAGGGAAAATGGGGATAACTCAAGCAAAATTGGAAATTAATGCTTTGTTAACTTTGAGATTTTTTTAATTTCGGGTAACTTTCTTAAGACTAGTTTAACATTAATTCTATATGTATTAATACTTATCATTTTGACTTTGAGTTTTGTTTATTTCATTAGTTTGGCATGACATTACCTGAATGGAGCTAATAAAATGATGGATATGATGATAAGTTTTAGTAATTAAAATCATTTTCTTTCTTTTGGTATGCAAAATACTGCTATTGTCAGGTCCCAAATTTCAAATACAAAAGGTGAAAGCTAGCGTAAAATTTTGTCAAAAAAATTATGACATGAATCATTTAAATAATCATGTAAATGATAATGTAAATGATAAGGCGTCACCTGAAAGTGATGCACTATATAACTTGAATACAGTGAAAAGTGTGCAAGTGTCACTACGTCGGTGTCAGAGTGTAGTGTTAAATAAGCAAGGGTTTTTACATTATGGACAAATGCGAACAAAAAAGTTAATCTATTAAATTAATATTTGGATAAGATTTTGAAATATAGGTACACTCACTAAATATAGTAGATATTATGATTCATAGAAAGATAAATATCTTACGCATTAAAAAAATTAAATGAGTTAGAGAAAAGACTAAAAAGAGAGTGATAACTAAGATTTTAAACTTTGATACTCTTATAGGAGTCGAATCAGAAATGATACATATGTAATTATAGATAAGAGCTTGAAAGATAATATTGTAAAAATTAATTGAATTAGAGATAAAATTTTATCTCTAAAGATTGTTGTTGATACTAAGATTATTAATGTTATAAATATTTATGCTCCTTAAATATGTTTAGATATACATTCGAAAGAAAAATTTTCAAATGACCTTAGCCTCGCTCATTCCTTGATTGTCACTCAACCCCTCACGTAGCATTTGTTTGCAATTACAAACTCATTCCAACATTGTGTGAAAACACTCTGGCATAAATCAAAAAAACACTATTTATAGTGTTTTTCCATGCAAAAATAAGTCCAATTTGAACCTAACGCTAGTGAGCATAAATTTTAACTAATAGATCGATCAATACCCCCATCAACTAAATGAACTTTGTATGACTTGCGTGGTGCATATGACCTATGTAAATGATTTACAAATGAATTTTTTTGCATAACATCTAAAATAATAAATGGTGTTCCAAAAAACAAAATCAATGGTTGAATTTAATTTATTTAGAAAACTAAGTTTTTATAGATAAAAATATAAGATAAAAATATAAGGAGCTTGTAACAAGGTAATCAATGATGAATGAAAGGCTCCATGTACTTCAAATGATAACAAATAATAGCATGTTTGCATTTAAAAAAAATTAAATAACTATTAGTTATACTTGCTTTGGCATACATATACATAAAGTAGAAGGGGGTTGATGAAACTATTTAGTTATCATGTCAAAATTACGTCACTTTTCTTATAGAAAATTTTCTTACTGTACTACTAAAAAACAAATATCATTGCCAATAAATAATGTTAATCAATAATATTAAACCGTTACTCTGATATCATATATCAGTCCTAAGAAACTAAAATTCAAACTTCAAATCACTGGCTAAACTTGGTTGGACTAGTCAAGCCATGATGCATTGCATGCATGCATCAATCCATATGCGGGTAGATGAATGTCATCTACCACCCCAACACCCCCCCCCCCCCCACCAAAATCACTTAAATGGATAAATCAATATAAAAATTTACATGCCATATTTCATGCTAAGAGAATCAATGTTTTTCTTACAAAGGGAAGTAAAATCAGGTCATCAGATAACTAAGAAAAAGTAATCACTTATTGAAAGAATGTTTTCTAAGAATGACCCAGCATTTAACAAGTAACATTATCAGCTACTTGATACCAAAATTTTCTGAAAAACTCAATAAAATTATATTGCATTTTTATATTCACAATTTTTTCCCAAAGCTTCAATTAAAAACTAATCGTAATAAAATTTTACAGCGTTGGCCTGCATTAAAATACAGAAACAGAATAAAGTCCGCCAAGATGACTACTTTAGGAAAATTATGCTGAATATATGCATCTTACTTCGATGACTTCAGCCACTAAAATAATCCAACTGTAATTCATAATTCAAATTCAATGGAAAGACTAGAAACAGAATAAAATCACAAAAAATGAAAGTCTGCAAGCGTATTATTTCAACTCACTCAGTATGACCAAGGCAGAAATTTTGAATTTCATGTGCTCCTTTTAGAGGCTCTTTTGGAAAAACAGAAATCTGCATACGGAAAGAGTCCAAGCAAAAGCAATAACCGTAGAAAATAAGAAAATAATGAACTTTTTTGCGATAATGGTTAGATTCAAGTAATAACTAATTTAAATACCCGAATTTTGAAGTCTCGGTCTGCAGTGGCAATGAACTGTCCATCTGGAGAAAATTTCTGCATGTTTGAGAAAAAAAAGCCTTCACATTTAAAGAAGATCCATCAACAAGGGAAAAGACAAAAGAAACAGATTATTAATGTGAAACTTCAGCCTAACAACCATTAATTTCTAAAATTATAAGAAAGAAAAATTAAGCAATAGCAAATATTGCTTTAAAGACAGTACATCAACTACCATTATGAAGAGCAACTACATTTCCACGTTTTAGTGCAATTTTTTGTCCATATGCTCTGAAACTTTTTTTTTTGCTTAACTGAATAAGAGGATTAAGGACACCATTTGAAATAAAGTATCTTATTGTTATAAAATTGAGAGCATATTTTGAAGGAAAAAAAAATGTGGAAGCAGTTGACTTTCTATGTTATTTTACTTTTCTAATACTAAGCAGGCTGGCATTCAAAATATATTTGGTATTAGAATAAAGTTACCTATGCGCGTGTATTGTTCAGTGATAATCTAGAAGAATTTTCATTCTCAGAAAAATGAACAAAATTTATGGCATTTCTTTTCACTTCTGCTAGCTTATCAGAGCAAGAAGTGCACAAGAAGTGCATTCATGTATGTAACACTATATTACTATTAAATCTCTAGTGTTTTGCAGGTTTTGAAGGCATTGTCCATACAAACTGCTCACAAAATCTTAAATCAGTTCAAAAAAAAATCTTACAGGAGAAACTAGTACTTTCCAATCTCCCAAATCTATGCACAACCATTTTTCTCTATTTGAATAAAATGATACATAGAAAATAGGTAAAAGGCTTTCCCTTTTCTGTCAGACAGAGGCAACTTTGAGAATAAGATGCTTCAGAATCACTATCCTCATTAATCAAATTGTCAGAAACCACCGACCGCAATGCAAAAGAAAAAACTTGTTCAACTCAGCATAAACTCTTCACAAAGCTACGGAAGAAATCAATGTAGTCTGATTCAACAGCTACCTCATAAGTCCTTGTATACATTCCAAGCACGATGAAAGTGGTGAGTTATCACCCATAGAATTGGCCATTACCTTTCCAATTAAACATGCATTAACTTATAGAGTTATTGTTACATTGTCTCTTCCTTGACTTGCTTATCTATTCCAATTTACTTTACTACAAACATTACCTGAAAACTTGATTATTTATCTACCCAGCTAAGAAGATTAATCTAGTTCACATATCTTATCTGACAAGAGAGCACAAAATTCTGGCATAAGAAAATAATTTCAGCACAAATAAGTGTACTATTAGAAGCTCCACAAGTCTTGAAATCATTGCCTGCAAGCAAAGAGAGTGTTTTATCAAAGTCTCTATAGAGTCCCTGATTTGCTAAATAAAGCAAGATTAACCAATTTTCTTGAGTTTCAGTCTTCAGACCAGAGCCTCTTTTTGTTAGTAGACTATGTTCTATCTTTATTATGATAAACAACTTTGTCAAAAACTTTATTAAGAAACTGATTGGTTTCTGAATTATACAATAACATTTTGGAAAGGATAAAAATAATAAACTTGATGAAAATAGACTTTATTGGCTTTTACTGAAAAGAGATGTTGAGAGAGTTATTTCACATCATTATACATATAATAAAGCACATACAACAGAAAAACATTCTAGGTGTGTACCACCCTTAAATACTTTTGGAAGCGGTTTCAATGAATTTTGTCATAGGTAGGCCTATAAACCCCAAGAAACAACATAGTATATTTATTTTGTCCAAGTTAGCTTAGTTTCTTCCCGGTTCAAAAATTAATGATGTTTCACATCTTACAAACTAAATTTTCAAAACAAATATTAGACTACATGGTTTGCTATCCATATACTATTTGATAGAAATTTAAATTTTGTATCTTCTAAAAGCTATTTGGAAAGCTCTTGGAACTCAATTAAAATTTTCATGGCTTTAAATAACAAAAAAATGACCAAACAAAAGTAATTAATAAAACCTTAGGAAATCTTTTAAGAGCTAAGCATGTAAAAATATTGGAACCTTGTAAATTGAGACAAAGCGGTTTAGCATTAGTCTGTAAAAATATTTGAATCCCAAGATTTAGCTTCCAAAGTGTAAATCAAAATCTATACTTCACCATACCTTAACTTAAATATAACAAAGCCAAGTTTCAATTTATAATAGAAAGAAATAACATTTCTCCCAACTTAGAAGTGATATGGTACATAGAAGCAATGTAATTGCGCACCAGACTAGTAATTATGCTACAGTAATGGCCCAGAAGTGGGACAGCCTTTTTATTAACTGATTCTTGACCTTGAACATCTTCCTCCAATCCCACTATCCAAACAACTCCAAACTTATCAGCAAAGGTAACGAACAACCCATCATGGCTTATAGCAACTGCACTCACACGTTTGTCAGAGCACCTGTAGAATTAACTTTGACTTGTTTAGTCATTCCTTGGTTTTATCTATTGAAAATGATTTGACAGATTGGAAATTTATTGAGAAAATTGAAAAAAAAACCTAGCTGTATGGAATTAAGAAAATAGTATGGCACCTTTAAGAGATGCAGAGAGCAACAATTAGATGCAAATCACAATCTAAACCAGTGATTATTACAAAGACTAAGAAATATGACAGAATAAGATGAGTCTTAAATTCAATTTGGAGCACGAAGCAAATAGCCAAAATAGTAGGATGATTCAGGGAAAAAAAAGAAGAAGGAAGGGCGACCCATTTTGCATGGAAAGTGAATGTACGAGTCTCATTTAAATGTTTGAATTTTTCAACATCATCACCGTCAAAAGCCTTATCCTAAATATTTGGTGTCGACTTTAAGTGCAAACCAACTGTTGTTTTCATATGCGTACATATTTTCTTAAGTGCAACACATATACTTAAAAGGAAAAAATGCATAATGGACTAGTGAAAGTGATGTATAAGAGTGATAAAACAACAAGCTTACACAGTTCTGATACAGTGCCAAGTATCTGTTCTCCAGATCTTCACCAGCTTATCGTCGCCAGCAGAAACAAAGAGTTTTCCATTTGCACCAAAGCAGATTGCCCTGATAGAATCAGAATGCGAAGGACTACAGGCTTCATCAGTTAATGAAACAGCGCAATCCATCCTGTTTGCAAATTCAAAACATAAGAAAAGTGAAATTGAAAAAAAACAATTTTCTCTTTTCTAAGGCACAAAGGAATTGTCTAAGTATTCAACCTTTATAGTGTCATCAACACAAAGGACACATGCAATAGCCTTCAATTCCACTGCACTAATACTTTCTCGGAGTTCAAAAAAGGAACTACACAGCTCATATTTAGTACCGAAAAATTTATTTCAAGTGAACTATACCTTGCATTTTTGTTTCTTTCTAAATTTTTTACGTTAAACAGTTATGCCCCTAAACAATCCTGATGATGCGTACAATGTCTTTAAAGTTAAATCTTTAGATATCTCTGTACCAACCCAACTTTTCACCCGCAACAAGACTCTACACACGCCTTCAAAATCCCTCAAATGTAATGATTCCTTTATATTATTACTATTATTATTGTTATTATTTACATGGATAAGATGAGCGAACTGATATTATTAATCCAACTTCATCACGAGAAAAAAATCCCTAAGAATATTGAAAAATGAATGATTTTTAACCAGAGCCTAAAATTGCATGCTGGTGACATAAAGAAACCTTACTCTAAATCAAATACGCGCAGCTCATATCCGACCGCAAGTACGATGGATTGCTCGAGAGGATGCACTGAGATTAATGCCGGAGCAGCCTCTACCTCTCCGTTAGTCTCTCCTTCTTGAGCCCCCACCTCCATCCCCTTCGAAAATGTTCCAAACGTTTGATTCTGGGCAGGGCTTCTAGGGTTTCGGAAGAAAAAAATAGGGTTTTTGTAAGCTCCCAACTTATAGAACCATGAACTCCCAATTCTTTGAGGTGTGACTAAAAAAGAACAACTCTCAGTGACTTTGTAAATATACTTTGTATATGTAGCCTTTATGTCATGTTTTTGTATTTGGTCAAGTTTTCACACTTCTTGTAAATCAGGAAAAAATATTACCTCAGGAGTATTGATGCATCAGTACTCCAATGAGGAGGTGTCACGTGACATTTTAGTGAAACCATTGCATACGTGGCACTTCCTCATTGGAGTACTGATGCATCAGTACTCCTCCTGAGGTAATATTTTTTCGTAAATCAAAATCATTATATTTGTCTATTCTCGTTGTACAAGATTGATCATAGTATGCATGACTACTTGATTTTCATTAAAATAGTTTAGTCAGTTCATGATGCTTAAAAAGTATCTTAAAAAATATTAAGCCAACATGGAGTTATGTTAAACTTTCAACTAATTAACTCAAAGTTAATGTTTGATCTTTACTCCATGCTTCAACAATGAAAGTATCAATTTGAAAGATTAAAGCATAACCTCTTCCTAGGTAAAATTGAGGCTAAATGAATGCATATGCTTATCTTATGAATACTTTGTAAAAATAATTGTGTTGTTTTTAAAAATAAAAATAAGATTCACTCTGCATATTCAAATGATGATTGTATATGAAACAAATAAAATATCTCGTAAATTTTCATAATTTAGCACAAAAATTGATAAATTTGATTTATTTGGTTATGAGGTCATGTTTTTCTTAAGAGCAAACTCTTTTGTTTAATTGCATTCTATAGTTTGTGATCATTAATAAGATTGTTGATAAATTTAATGATATTCAAGTACAATATTAAAGATAATATATTAAAATTTAAGATTCTTTTAAAATATTAAAAGGGAAATATTATCAATAAAATTTAAGGGTGGTGCATAACCATAAGAAACTAAATATGCTCAAATGTAGCCTAATCATATGTTGGGTTTTATATTTTGAGATGATCAGTCATATCAATCATATGTCATAGTTGATAATATTATTAAAATGGGAGGCTCATAAGGTCATGGCAATTGTGATCATACTATTGAAGAATTACTCAATGTATCAGAAATAGATATTAGTCAAAACCAAAATCAATAATAGTGCCTTAGCAAATCCAAGATGTCAGTGCATATATGCAAATACTATATATATATATATATATATATATATATATATATATATATATATATATATATATATATATATATATATATATATATATATATAATCCTAATTGTGGAGATAGTATATTCTATTATGCAAACTCTTTGTGTTGGATACATGTAAATCAATCAATGGTATCAATCAATCTTTATTATTGTAAATAGCTATAAAACATTGATTGCACAAAGGATCACAACGAGGGGTATATGGATGATCATTTTTAAAATGTTAACTTAGGGAGAAGCCTTACAATAAGCTTTAATTAGTTTTTCTTTGATTGATTTTAACTAGCTTATAAGTTGTGGTAAGGAATTTAAAATTTTTATGGCTTAACAAGAACAAAAATAGGTCAATCTCAGTATAATATAACAAATCTATGAAAAAAACGTGCATATGCTTAGGCCCACAAAAAAAAAAAAATTGCATAAATAAAAATGTAAATGTCCAAAGCGTAGCTAGGATCTACAATACACGTCAAAAAATGAAATACGAGATTAGTTTGATTTTCAATCCATAAATGAGATGGTATGTCAGGTCTTCCATATCAAACACCATCTAGTACATATATGGGCCTTTAACATCCAATGCATTTGACATGTTTAAAAGTTTTCCTTGACTGAAAATGTATGGGAGGAGAAATATTATAAAATACATAGATTCTTCCTCAAACATGTTCCAGAGGTCTCATATGGGTGCATGGAGCTACGAATGCTATGAATGAGCTGTGAAACAGCCCGAGCTAGTCAAGTGAACACCCTACACACATCAAATATTGATTCCAACATGCACATTGCACAGAAAAATAAATAATGCACATTTTATGACAAAAACATACAAATATTTAAAATACTCCAAATTTTTAAAAAAATGATAAACTTTAATTTTAATTAAAAGAAAAACAAGCTTTAGTTAATTGGATAACGAAGTTGATTGCAATCAAAATTACACATTACATATACTTGAGAAAGGAATTTCCTTTCTTAAATAGTTTAACTTAAAGTGAAATGGGCTCAAATAGGATTGAAATTATTTGGTTCTTAGTTTGACCATACGACTCTCCATATCCATCTCCATAATGATAGAAGAATTGTCCTGTTCTTGGTACATCAACCAAAGCTTTTCTAAAAGACTTTATAGGTATTGAAAATGTAGTGCATTCTTGATTCAACTTCTTCCAATAATTTCTTATCAAATATCTAATATGATCCCGGGCAAATGGTTCCGAAACATTTTTCTCTTCCATATAACATTGAATTGATTTTGAGACATCTCCTCTTTGGATCTCTGCCTGTAAATACAATATAAGTAAAATTCCATTAGGAGCACTACGCATATCTATCTATCTATCTATCTATATATCTATATATATATATATATATATATATATATATATATATATATATATATATATATATATATATATATATATATATATATATATATAGATATATATATATAATGCTATATGCTTTTATATAAAATAAAAATGCATCCTTACCGTGGATGTTCCCAAATCATCATATAGTCGAAAAAGCATAGATGAATGGCGTGCGACAGATGGATAGAACTCTAAATTATTAAGAGCTTCAATAGTTAAGTCATCACTTAGACAATATGTCATAATTAGTACACAAGTTCCAGATATGGTAACCCAAGCATTGTCCAAGTACTCATTTAAAGTTGGAGTGTATCCACTTTGATACCATCTTGCTTCAACTAAGTAAGCTTTGCACAAATCTGCCCACTAAAATCATTGCTTATATTGGTCAGAAAAAAAGCCAAATGGATCATCTTAACTTTTTTAAAAAAATTCTTAGCAAAATGTATCATAAAACAATTTTATATCTAAACATAAGAATTCGAAGAAAAAACTTGAATCTATTTACAATTTAAAAGACATGCTAATTGAAATAAATATTTTATTACCACTCGTTTTAGACATGGAAGAATATCTAACTCTTTTTCCACTGAGAATGAAGTGGCAATATCATTCATTGTGTTGAAAAGTGCATCCAAACATATCTTCATATAATTTGGAAGTTGTTGATCAGCATCTATTTTCCATCTAAAAGTTCCAAGAAAATGTTAACAATTTAAATGCATTTAAGTATCAATAATTTTTTTTTTCCAATTTAGTGATATTTGATAATCATGGTTATAAGAACTACTTTATGCATATTAAATATTTTTATTGTATTTTCTTACTCTTCAACAGCATTTGTAAAGAGCTTCAATTCATCTAAGGTACCATAGACATCATAAATATCATCAATTGTTGTCACAAAACTATTCAACTTGGTGATTGCTTTCCTGATTCTCCAAAATTCAGGTTGAAATGTGAAGCCTAAGGCCATTAAATAGTTCTCCACTAGTCTATCTCTTGCAAAATTAAGCTCATCACATACAAGGCCAAGATTTTTCCACCACCTAAGGAATAAATCAAGAGTATTAATATTTCGTGAAATAATTATGAGTTGCATTGCTTATACATGAATAAACAAGAACCATATAATACCTGGACATTTCTTGAAGCTCTGCTTTGTAGATGCTCTGCACAATGTTGAAATCTAGTTTAGCTAACTCAAGTAATGTGGGATTAACATTTTCTCGTGTCCCATAAACATCAATGAACCACCTAGCATGCAGTCTTGACATTCTCCAATGCAAGGGTAGCTCAAAAGCATGATTTATTTCTTCAATAATTTGTGGACTTAATAGAGATATGTCAAGGTTTCTCAAATGCTCCATTGCAATTTTTCCCGCTTCATCCAATTGTTCTTCTCCTTCCATGGCAAGGTAGGAAGCCTCATAAAAGCTAAGAAGTCCTTTGACATTATGTTGATGATTAGGATTGAAGTTTCCTCTCTCTCTTTTAAAGCAGTTAATCAAAGCTTCAACTCTGTTAAATTTTGATTAAAGGAAATTTTCAGATGAACTTGCTGCTGTGATGATGAAGAATTAATATACTAGCTGAAGCTAAATAATGAGAATTGTTTTGTTTATTGGCATTTAAGGCAAAACTTGAAAACATAAATGTGCTTCCAAATCTAGGATTAAAGAGTAAAATGATAACTTGCTAATAGTTTAAGAAAATATATAATGAAAAAAGAAGAACAAAGATTGTTATCACCATTGCCATTCTAAAAAGGATGACATTAGAATCAAATCAAACATAATGCACTTGATAACATGATTATCTTTAAAATTATGCATATGATGTATAGTTATGTAACTTCTTCTTCAGACTTATATTGATTTTCTTCTCTTAATTGTAAGAAAACTATCATAAATATTTTATACATGAAAGTCGAGAACTATGCCACTTAGAGATAAGCACCAAGCCTGTCAATTATAGGGGGGATAAAAACAAAATTACAGCAAAACTATATATAGGAAAAAAATAAAATTTTAATTCAAAAAAATTCATAGGCTAAAATCAAACCTAAGACCTCTTACACCTTAAGAATCAAAGAGGTGTTTGGTTAATTCATAACTCTTTATTTTTATTGACATTGATCTAATTAAATCTTAAATAGAAAGATGGTATGTATGTTAGTGTTAGTATATACCTTAGTAGTGAAGCATTTTTTATATCATATTCCCTTAGAAGCCTGAAGAGCAAGGCATAGCCATGAAGGTTGCCATTCTCTATCAAATTGTTTATATTTACCGTTGATGAACTAATAGAACTCAATAAGTCCTTGATCTCTGAATCAAAATGATATTGAAGTCCTAGTTGGCATAGAGTGTCCACCAGTTCAAGTTGTTCAATAAGGTCATGTTGTTTGCCAATCAAACCCCTCACTTGCTCCTTCAATATGTCCCTTCGATGTATATACTTCTCCTCCTGTGTGACATATATTATATGAACAATTAAATATAATTATTCTTATTGCGATGAGTATATGTTCACAAATATGTCGTTGTATGAGAATGTAAATTATAAAATAGGCATGCATTCACCTGCATATCACCCAATTCCTACGTATTTACATATATAACATCCAAAATTTTGGTTTTTATATCTATACCAACCAAATCTTCCATGCCATATAAAAAAAATATCACAACTTTAAATTTTAAATGTGAAATTTATACATTTTTTCATGCATAGATAGTGTTATGTATGTAAAAATTGAAGCTTAGGAGTTAGATATGTAAATATACATAATAATTGAGTGGTATGGATGCAAATCTTCCTATAAAATGCAGGTGGTGCTTGGATGCCCTGCAATTAAAAATCTTAAATTTAATAAAAGACTTATATATACCTATCATTAATGACACAGACAAACTAAATCATGATAAATCTTTTTCAAACAACTGTGCATCTAACTAAAAAAGTTTTTCAAAATCACTCAAAATAATTTAAAATGATAAATCATCACCATGAAATCAATTGGCAGCGATTGTATGTAGTTATCATCCCAAATAGTTGGCTGATAATTTGCTGTGCGGCGAGCTGGAGTAGATGATACTGCATTAGCAGTTGAGAGGCAACATATAGGACTAAAATCTGCCAGTAATCGTCGGTGGCTTAGAAGACACTGGGAGGAAGAAGAGCTCAGGAGCGATGGCTTCTTGCTGAAGGGAAGTAGAGGAAAGCTAACATACAGCGCCATAATTGATAATGTAATAAATATTTGTACTTATGACTTACTTTGATAGCAAATGGGAACCCTTTCTACTTATTTATATCTCTGTGGTTGTTGCTAAGGTGAAATATTTTCTGTCACATAATTATATTTCAGTAGTATACATTGAACTCGTTTATTATTGTAAACACAGATTAAATGTGCATAATTTACAGTCAAGAGAAGAGTTCTACTTCGATTTTTCTTTTCTAACAAGCAATTTTTTAGACGTTTGTTATTATTTGTATTTATTTGTTTTTTACTGTTTGTGTTTTTACACATTTACAACATTCTTCTTATTTTGATTTGACACTTTCCTATTTTTACTTTTGCTGCTGATATTACACTCTCCTGCTTACTTTTATTATGCTTACTTTTACAGCTAGGTATTAATTTTATTTGTTTCTTTTTCTTGTTACAGATGGCTTCTGTGGTGGTGGAGATCATCTACCTGACCAACCTGACTTGATTGGCCTGATCTCTTATAAATGAACAAAGAAATTGGTATCTCGCTTACCTCAAAAAACACCAATGTTGTGTTGATTAGCAGCATCACCTTAATTACAACCCATGCCTCACCTCCTATTACTGCTTTGTCTAGTACTACTGCTCCATTCCATCCACCCACCCCTTCCATTGCATCCCTTCTCGCACCTTTTTGAGCACTCAGCCACCGCCTCCTGATACGAACCAAGTGTGGTCGAGCACCAAGAATCACACAATGATACATGTCATATAAGTAGTATACGTGAATGAGTTCTTTGTATCAATCTCACATGGAACGAGTGAGTTTCCAAATCTAGGAAAAATTTTAATATATTGGCTTTGAGTTTAACTTGAAAGTTTGTTTGCTGTTAGGTTTTGAAAATGACTAAATTTTGCGAAATCATAATTCCTAATTTAACTTTCTGAGGAAACGGTAGCAAAATCATGTTTCTCCCTTGATTTGAATCCTAAATACCTAAGTTTAACGAAGTGATGCAAGTTGGTAACTATGAAGAACAAGCCCCTTCCAATGGAAGTAAGAAAGCTAGGACAATCAACTAGTTTAGTTCCTTAAATCTAGTGAAATCACCAAGTTTAAACGTTTCCCTAGACGATAGCATTAAACCACGAGAAATATCTCTATTCTCTTGGTCTAATGAAGTTTATCCTAGATGTTCCACCATAAATACTTTTGCATCTCAAAAATCATAAATTATTTTAACTATATCGAGATTGCATGCAAATGAAGTTTTGAAGGATAAAATTTGCACTATAACATGATGCTAATAAAGTCACATCTAATCATCCAAACCTATAGTTCTTATTCATTAAATTAGGAGAGAAAAAATAATATAGTTACAATTCATATTTTGAAACACAAAATATAGCTTTCATTTCATTCAAATGAAGGTAATTACAAAGACTTTTAGAAAGAATAAAGACACAAGTTACACCCCGAGAATCTTCTGATCCTCTGATCTCTTCGACCTGTTGCTCGTAATTTTTTCTCCCATAGTTGCTCACAATGCCTTCTCCACTATCTCTCACAAAGACCTTTGCACTCTGTAGGTTCCCTCCCTCTCTCACTCACAGTAACACTGACAACTCAAGAAGAACGAGTGAAAACTGAGAGAGTACCCCAAAATATGCCAGAGAGGGTGTCTTCCCTTCTTCCTAAAGTTTCCTTTTTGTACCCATCAATGACATGGATCAATGCCACAAATCTCCAGTTGAACAAAATCAATTCATAGGTACTAGAGTTTCTAAGTGCAGCATCAAAGTATTGATTGCTTAAGTAACATTGTAGATGGCCTATTGAATTAGTGTCCCAACACTTGTTGAACTGAAACTCCAACACCTTAAACATGGTAGGAGGCACCTCTGAACCGTATATGAGGTTCCATTGAGCCTCTTAGTTATATAAAGGGGTATGCCTTGGTCAAAGGCACCTGAAGCTTAATGTGGCGCTTGATCTTGGTGGTGCTCCATGCCTGGTGCAAAGGCGCCAGTTGCTTAGGTGGGTGGTCATTTTTAGGTGCTATTTGGTGCTTAGGTGCCGGCCCACTTGAGCCTAATTTTTTTTATGTTGAATGGCTCAATTTGGATCCCATCTTCCATCTACTTTGATCCAATAGTTGTTAAGACCTATTTGAAGCTTTCATAAGTACATGAACACTGCAAATACAAAAAAATATCTGAAAAAGTATAAATAGAAGTAAATAATAGATAAATTTGAACGGAAACTTAGATATTTATTTCACATAATTCACACATATCACCTCTCACTCATCCACCACCTTCCACTCAACCACCACCTCCTTCTTAGCCACCGCTACCCTTCTCCAATGCGTTAGCCCCCTCTGAATCAAGATACCACTAGATGGGTATACATTGAGTTAGGGGGAAGACTCATAAGTTATTTTTTAAATTTTAATAAATTTAATGATCTTTTTGATATTCTGTGTAACTAATAATTTTATTTCAAGTTATATGCATCAAGGCCACCTGTGACACGCATCAAGGAGATCATCAAGATTAGGTATGATACTTCGTATCTCTCTTGGAAGCTGATCTTCTTAGCAACTCAGAACATGTAGTTTAGGGAGTTCGAGATAGTTCATTTCATTTGAATTAGAAATATAATTTCTTATTGCTTTGTTATTACAAATAATTATTACATAGTTTTAAATTTTTAGAGGTCCTTCTACTAGCTGTTAGAGCATCACTAGCTGATTTGCCTCAATTTTGAGGTTTGGGACATGCATCAGTTGGGTGACATATTCACTAATGCATGTAGGAAAGGAAAGCAGTGGCCCGGGGAGGAGATATTAGTTCAGCTGACTAGAGATTGGCCCTCTCCTGATTATCAAAGGAAGATGCAAACCACCCAAAAGAATATGATGATCAGGAGCTTGGCCGACCACCAATCTTTGCAGAGTTGCACGTCTGGACGCATCGACACCCAGGGACGCAACATCGAGTTTTTGGCCTCTCTCGGCGTGTCAATGTAAGTAAAAAATGGATTTTCTATCTTTTTTACACTATTAATGTAAATGGAAATTAATCCTTAGTTCTAATTATGTAGATGGAGTACGAGTGCATCCAAGACATACCACTAGAGGGAGAGCGAGATATTGATAGCCACGTGCATACATATATTTTTCTTTTCTTGTAGCTATATTTTTCAAAGTCCACATTTAAAAGCACATTGCACAAAAAAAAATAAATAATGCACATTTTAGGCCATGGACATACATAGATCTAAAATACACAAAATTTAAGAAGAGATAAACTTTAATTTTATTGATAGAAAAAAGTTTCGGTTAAGTTAATGAAGTTGATCACAAGTAAAATTACACATACCATATATTTGAGAAAGGACTTTCCCTTTTTAAAGAGTATCACTTTAAAGTGAGATGGGCTCATTTAGGATCAAAATTATTTGGTCCTTAATTTCATGATATGACTCTTCATGTCCATCTCCATATTTATAGAGGAATTGTCCTGTTCTTGGTACATAAACCAAAGCTTTACTAAAAGATTAAATAAAATTTGAAAATGTAGCGTGTTCTTGATTCAACTTCTTCAAATCAAGTTTTTTATCAAACATCTATTATGATTTGGGGCAAACGATTCTGAAACGTTATTCTTTCATATAAAATTGAATTGATTTGGAGGCATCTCCTCTTTGGCACAAATAATATTTCTTAATAGAAAAAAAAAAGTTCAGTACTGTAATTATAATAATGAAATTATTCATCGTGTTGCATGTTATAAAGTAAAAATGCAGACATTAATTTTAGGGCTATTTTAGAGTGCTCAAAACAAGAATTACAATAATGAAAATTATAATAAAATTCTTGCCTTTATGGTTTTAACATTAAGCTTAAAACAAAGAAAATTTTCATGATTTCTATAATCTTCTTGTGAGTTTCCTTTAGTAATTTATTTTCTGTCACATTAGATGAAATTATGGAAAATGATTATTAGCTTTATTTAGATTTTTGGGGGCAACATACATAACAAGATCTAAAAACATTAAATTTTAAACCAATAAAGTTTACATGCACAAAATAGTAGCATACAACCTTTGAATGAAATACTAAAAAAATAGATTTAAGTGATTGGAAAGAAAGTTCAAGCATAGCATAGATCATTTTAAAATGGAATTGGCTCAATTATTACACATTTGATATGATCCTTAGTTTCACTATTTGACATTGCATATCCATCGCGATCATTGTAGAAGTACAATGCTGTTCTTGGTATATCTAATAAAGCTTTTCTAAAAGGCTCCAAGTGTTTTGAAAATATTCTATGTTCTTGATTTAACTTCTTCCAATATTTTTTTATTAAACATTTAATATAATCCCGAGCAGCATGTTCCAAAACATTTTTCTCATTCATATAACATTGAATTGATTTTGGAACGTCTCCTCTTTTGATCTCCTCCTGTAACAAGTAGAATTATATCATGAACATGTATTTTATATAATAATATAATATAAAGTAAAACAAAATATTACTTTTATATGCTTTTATATGAAATAAAAGCTTGTATGTACCTTTGATGTTCCCAAATCGTTATATAGTCGAAAAAGCATGCATGAATGGCGAACGATAGGTGGATAGAACTCCAAACTAGTAAGAGCTTCAATTGTCAAATCATCACTTAGACAATATGTTGTAGTTAGTACACATATTCCTGATATTGTAACCCAAGCATTATCCAAGTACTCATTTAATGTTGGAGTGTATCCACTGTGATACCACCTTGCTTCAACTATGCATGCCTTGCATAAATCTACCCACTAAAGTGCAATTATAACTTATTTTGGTTAGAAAAATATACCGAACAAATCATTTTTTTCTTAGTATGTTATATTGTAAGGCTTTTATATATATAAAAATAAGAATAGAAAGATGAAGCTTGCATCTATTTGAAAATTTAAACGACATATACTAATTAAAATATATGTTGTATTACCACTTGTTTTAAGCATGGAAGAATATCCAACTCCTTTTCCATTGAGAATGAGATAGCAATATCATTCATTGTACTGAAAAGTGCAATCAGGCATTTCTTCATGTAATTTGGAAGTTGTTGACTTGCATCTATTTTCCATCTAAGAGCTCCAAGTTAATGTTATAATAAGTTAGTTAATTGAGAACAATTTAACTGAAAATATTTGATTGCATTCAATGATCATTTCATGTCTATGATTTATGAATATTTGATAACCATGCTACTTAAAACAATTATATGCATATTATTATTATTATTTTTTTTGAGTTTCCTTACTTTTCAACGGCTTTTGTAAAGATTTCTAGTTCATTTAAGGTACCATGGACGTCATAAATATCATCAATTGTTGTTATGAGACTAATTAATTTGGTGAGAGCTTTTCTACTTCTCCCAAATTCAGGCTGAAATGTAAATCCCACACTCCATAAGTAGTTCTCCACAAGTCTATCCCTTATAAAGTTAAGCTCTGTGCAAACAAGACCAATATTTTTCCACCACCTATGAATAAAAAAGAGAGGTATTAATACTTCTTGAAATAATTATAAAAAGAATTGCATATGTACATATAAAAATAAACATATTACATTGACATTTCTTGAAGCTCTGTCTTATAGATGCTCTGCACTATGTTGAAATCTAACTTAGCCAACTCAAGCAATGTGGGATTAAAATTCTCTCGTCTGCCATATGCATCAATAAACCACCTAGTATGTATCCTTAGCATTCTCCAATGCAAGGGTATCTCCAAGGCATGATCTATTTCTTCAACAAGTTGTGGACTTAATAAAGATCCTTCAAGGCATTTTAAATGCTCCAGTGCAATTTCTCCAGCTTCATCTAGTTCTTCTTCTCCTTCAATACCAAGGTAGGAGGCCTCATATAAGTTGATCATTCCCTTGACATCATTTTGATTATTTGGATTGAAGATTTCTCTTTTTTTATTAAAGCAGCTAACAAGATCACTTACTCTGTCAATAGATTGAAAAACATTTTAGAAACACTTTTTGCTAAGATGACTTAAAAATGATATAATACTTAAAGTTAATTAAGGGTAATTGTTTGTTTCATTAAAATTTAACTTTATTTTCTTGAATATCCACATATCAGTCTAGCTAACATATGGTAAAACTAATTAAAGAGATTAATTATTAGCATTGTAAATAGATTATATTCGAATTAAATTAAACATATATAGTTGCCTTAATAATATTTTCATATTTATTTAGTTTATTAAATATATTTATATATGTTTTTTTTTAATTTATAGGACAGGAACCAATTAAAAATATTTTAGTATTAGAATAAAGAACACAAGATTAATAATAGGCATGTATGCATGATGCAAATTCTAAACTCAAGGATCAAGATTAATTTCAAAAAGAATTTTACACATATATAGAATGAATATTTAGTTTTAAATAGGTATTAGGCCGAACAACTTGTGACTTCAACTATATACATCATGGAAAAAATAACTTCAACCATAACTCTTTAAGGCTATGAATTCAAAAATAGCCTATAGATGAAATTATGAATAGAACATAACACATTACTTTTCATTATTATGAACTATTCTCTCTCTCTCTCTCTCTTTCTCTCTCTGCCCCCCCCTTATCTCTTCATTTTTATGCTTTATTCCCTTGAGGTGTGATTCACATATAGATATGGATCTAAAATCCTAAAAAATGTGGTGAGTGTGGATCATGCCACAGACAAGAAGTAGAATAACAGAGACACCTGAAACATAGAGTGCACTTGGGAGTTTGTGAACTAGCTGATCAAGGAGTTGAAGAATCAAATGTTGGATGTCATCCGAAGGCATTGGCCTTAGGGGAGAGAACAACAACCACTAAAGGAAGGTCCTGTGCACAACATCTGAAGGGCTCTTTTGGCTTTAGAAATATAAGGAGACTTTTAGTACATCGATAGTGTTGGTTTGAATCCAATCGATAGACACTAGTTCGAGTGGATGAAGGCACCATGATAGCCAGACAATACATTCTCTCTGCAAATCTCCAAGGTTGAGAGCCCCCCAAGAGGTTCAGGACCCCTGCACTAGAATCCTACAAGGGTCGAATTGATCTGGTTGATTATATAGTTTCATTTGAATTGACCGTGTGCTTATTGAGGATCACTGAGACGCAAAAGTTTTATTTTTTCTTCATTACACTAAGGAAGTTGATCCTCAAATGGTTCAACAGTTTACCACTGGGGGTGATTGCCTCCTTCACTAAATTTATGAGAATGTTTGTGGCGCAGTTTGTCAGCATCCAAAAGCCCCATAAGAATTCATAGGCTCTTATGCTGGTCCAATATGGACAGAACAATAGCCTTGCTTATTCATTACATGATTCAAAAAAGAGGTGTTAAAAGTGCAGAATCTAGAACTTATAAAAGCTCATATCACCCTAACTCAAGGTTTGAAGAAAGGATCTTTCTCATAAGCTTTAGGTATGCAAAAATTGAAGACAATAACTGAGTTGTTGGAGCTGTCCAATAATTATAATAGTGCCCAAAAGCCTAAGAAGAATTTGCACGCCTTCTTGAAAGGGATAGACATAAGTCTTTGCTCATTCATTAAATGATTCAAGAAAGAGATGTTAAAAGTGCAGGATCTATAACCTGCAGTAGCTCATGTCGCCCTAGCTCAAGGGCTAAAGAAGTGATCTTTACAATAAGCTTTAGGACTACATCGATTAAAGACACTAGTCGAGTTATTGGAGCTAGCCAACAACTATATATTGGTTGGAGAGTACAACTCCACAACCATTTCTTTTTTAGTAGAGCCTTCCACCCATCACCCACAGGAAAGGGCTCTTCATGATGATATGTGGAGAGTAAGCGATGACTTTTGTCACAACCCAACTTAATGAAGCCCGTCATATTGAGGTGGGTCACCTTGTTTCAAGGTTATAACAGATAAAATATTACTCAAGATCTATTTAGAAGGAATCTTATTTACTTATTTTTCTTCAATTTTCATAATTGCAAATCCACTAATATTATCAGACATTATAAAATAAAAATACTCAAATTTCATTCAGATCATATCAACATACAACATAAGAAAATACATATAATAATTATGATTTAATCTCTCAAACATAAAAAAAGTAAACATCATAATGGCTATAAAAAAATATAGATATAAGGTACTGACACGCCTTATACCAGGCTCTCACAGTAGCACAAAAGTCTCTACTAAAACCGAGTCTTACCCTTTCCTGAAACATCGCATGAGAATAAAGCCGGGGTGAGAGACTGTGGCTCAGTAGGCTAGTCAAAATCTAATGTAGTTTTCAATATTTTAAAAAAAATTAATAGACATATATTCCAGGAAAATAAATCAAACATGACAGAACATCATGTATAGCATATATCATAGTACCAATACAAGAAATTATAACAATAGTAGTCATATGCAGAGTGACAATAAAAGCAACATGATATCATAAGTGCAAAAAAACTGCATGAAAATCAAAATTCATTTCTTCATTTGAATTATTATAGTATATTCCCTTCGCCCCTTATCAATTAATTTCTATTTATAAATATACTTGTTCATATTTTCTTTATGGACCTTAAAACTCTCCTTACACTTATACCTTTACTTATCCGCATTTATTCAGACGTATCAAATTGTATAGATGGATAATTACATAGGTGCAAAAGGTCTTATTACTCCACTTTATTGCATAGAAGATATAGTTGCTTGATACACCTAAAATATATAGTGTTTTTAGATACATTTTTATACCTATTTTTGAGATATTGCACTTTAATGGAAGATATTTGTGTGTTTTTCTTTTAGATATAAGTAAAAATGTGAAAATGCTAAAAAGAGTGAAAAATAATCAAATTTAGAGCAAAAATGTAAAAATGGTGCAAAAGTGTTTTGACGCCTAAACACTAGATTCGACGCTTAAGCGCCGGTGAAACAGAGAAGGTTGCGCCAAAGCGCCAGAGGCCCCGTGCTTAAGCACCAGAGACAGTTATTTGAAGGTTTATTTCATTTTGTCTAATTTTGAAGAGACATTTGAGACACATATTGGCTAAAGAGGGTGGTTATGACCACTGGAAATGAAAATATGATTAAAAGACTTGTAAAAAGAGGCATCCCTTGAGAAATACATCGAATCAAGACATATTTTGAAGAGATATCAAGACACCTCTTTGGAAATTATAAAAGAAGGAAGTTTAGAGAAAAAAAGGGGGAGTCCTGAGAAGTTCTTTTGAAGAAATTTTTCAGGCATCACAAAATTATTTTATCCTTTTATTTTTAGTTTTATTGTAAGAGTTAAGAGTGTTGTAAGAGAGAAGAAATTCAAAGGAACTTCAAGAGTTTGGTGGAGGATTTGAAAAAAGTTTTTATCTTTGTTTTTAAACTACTGTTAGTTTTAATCGAGACTTCTTGTTTGTTTGACAATGATTTCTACTTTTAAATTAAAGTGTGGTTTTTTTCTCTATGGATTCTGAATAGTTTTCTTTATCTTTCTCCTTAAAATGATAAGTAAAGAAAGTGTTGGATGGAAGTTGTGGAGAGTATTAATATTTAATGTTGGAAGAAGTTGTGATGATTTAATTTCATGTACTTCATTTACTTCTTAATCTGACATATCTAGATGTTAAAATTTTTTTTGAGAACATGTAAGAACTGGGCTGATATTGTCTCAATCAATAGTTGGAAAGAATCACATGAGGTTGTATGAATGAGAATGTAACTCATATGATTTAGTACAAATAAATAGAAAAATAATTTTTGAATGGTGTAGAGTTAGAGAACTTTAGAGTGACATGCTAAAGCCCTTGACTCGGTTTATTGTTTTAGGTTCTGATACAAGATGTTAGCCCCCAGGTGGGGGGAATCGAGGAAACTCTAGAGTGAGAGCTGGTATCTTCCCTGCCTAACAGGTCTTCAGAACTATTCAAACTTTAAATTAACCGATGTTCTTTATAGCATCTTTAGTAAGGGTAAAGAATAATATTGCTCCTATTTGACACAATACGTTTTGCAAACTTTCACAACAAAACTCTTATACTTATTACTGATTCATGATAAGGAGAAAGATATTTCATACTCAGTATTTTACTTTTATATAAACTCAAGTTATCTTTAGAAGTTTTTATCGTTTTGTCAAAATATCAAAAGTAGCAAAAAAAATTGAATTTTACCCACTGAAAATATCTATAGTTTAAGTAATTGTCTTAGAAAGTTTGCTATTTAAAAATGCATATTGTGAACAGTTCTTATGGGTTCGATATTCGGGGATTAATACAAAATTCCTATATTACTTGATAATGATAAGTATACTTGCGTAGTATCCCAATATATATAAATTGAAATGTTAAATTCTTATTTTCTCCATGATCAAATTTTTGGTATTGTTATAAAGTAAGGAAATATAAGTGAAAAATATAATCAAAGACGTTGTTACACCGTTGCATTTAAACAGTATCGGGGATCATTGCCCAACCACAACCACTTGCAACTCTCTCATTATTATTATTTTTGGCACATATTTGTGATATAAAAACACATAATTCTAACAATTTTGGCATATCAAATTTCAGAATATGCTATAGAAAGTGGTACATACCACTAGACATAAATAATAATGTAATTTGTGGGACAAATAAATCTACACAAATCGACAAACAAAATTGATTAAACCACTTATATGAAATGTTCAGAATAATATTTCAAGCATTTCTTATTTTACATTAAATTTAAGAGCTTAAACACATGTGTCAAAATATACAAAATATTATACAACAAAAATGACAAGTGAATAATAAATATTTTTAAGTGAATATGACCAACAGGGTCTAATCTACAACATATAAAAAGTTACGCGATGAGAAATATGTAAATCTTTATAGATCCGAGTTTGTACATTATTTTGGGAAATAAAACAATAAAATTATACAAAAAAAATTAAAATTAAAATGTTAAGTAAGTTAATAGTAGTCTACCTAGAGCCGAAATTTTTTTCCAAATGATCTGACGGACGAAATCAACTCTACTACCCCTTAAATAGATTTTTTTCTCTCTAAGTCTCCCCTTTTATTTCTTTAGAAGTCACAATTTTGATAAAAAAATGAAAGTGAAGTTTTTGGATGAAAGGAATGCATTTATATAACCTTAATATATAGTTTTAATAATAAAATTAAAACATATATAATGGTCATTTTTGAATTTGTTATTTTTATTAAGAATGCACTTATTGAATCCCAAAATGTTCTTCGGGTCATGCCGAAAGGATAGAGCGTTGGTCGAAAGACAAGAATAAGAGAAATTAGGAGAAAGAAAAAAAAAGTCATAAATAACACTAATTCTCTGGGAATAGATCAAAGTTTGTTTATCTGATTCACATCCTTCATTTGATTCGGTTGGTTCGGAGAAGTAGGCTAACAAGTCAGTTACTGCCCGTGCCTTGATCGTCATATGGCGAATGTAACTGATGCCGTACTCGCCAAATTCCACAACCCATTTTAGGAGTCGAACAAAGTGTTTCAGACAGTTGAGTACATACTTGAGTGGATGGTTGATAATCACTTAGATTGGATCCATTTGAAAATGCAGTTGGAGAGCCTACGAGCAGAGAAAATAAAAATAAATGTTAGCTCTTTCATAATTGGACTCCCGACCTTAATTCCTCTGAGAATCCGAATAGTGCAGTAGATGGGAAATTGTTTCCATAGCTCCTCCCGAACTAAGATCGAACTGATTGCCTCTGGTATGACTTCCAAATACTGCGAGAGTTCCTTCTTCGGCTTTATGCTATGTAGTGTTGGAGTTGATACTAGTGACTGCTTTAGGCTTTGGAAGGCTTGCTCACATCCACTTGGCAACTAGAATTTCTTGGCTTTCCTTAGCACTTTGAATATGGTAGTGCATTTGTCGCCCGATATAACAATCAATCAGCTAAGTGTTGATATTCAGCTGGTGAGCTTCTGTACCTCTTTGATATTCTAGGGAGAAGGTATATCCAGGAGTGCCCTTACTCAAGATTAGCTTTTATACCTTATGGTGTCGGAGATACCCTAAGAGCTTTTCAGTTGAAGATTCAAACATGTATTTTAGCAGATTTAATCTCATATTATATTTTCTAAGAGTTTGAAAAGGTTCTTTTATGTCACTTATATGTTGTTCGGCCCACTTGATTTTAACTAGAACATCATCGACATAGACCTAAATATTTTGGGTTCGATCAACCACACTGGTTCGATCACCCATTCTGGGTCAATCGATCTTTTAGGTTTGATCAATCACACTGGTTCGATCACCCATATTGGGTCAAAAGATCTTTTGGGTTCGATCAATCACACTGGTTTGATCACCCATTTTGGGTCAAAAGATCTTTTGGGTTCGATCAACCACACTGGTTCGATCACCCATTTTGTGATTAATTGGACGCCCAGGCCCGATTTCCCAATCTTTTGGGGTCAATCGACTGAACCACATCGATCAACCACTTTGGGTCCCATTGATCGTCCTGAATTAATCAACCTACCTTTTCGGTTCAACCGACCGTAACGGCCTGGTCGACCAATCACTCACATGCTTGTATGTTTTCTTGCATGTTGCATGTTTTCTTTGCATGTAAAATCTTTTTTGATTTGATGTCTATGATTTATTTCACTTCATATAAATATGTTTGCCTTGTATTTTTTGCATGTGGCATGTTTGGATCTCTCTTTGAGCATCCATGTTTGGGGTGTCTCTTTGAGCACCCCAACTTGTGGTGCCTCTTTGAGTGCCCACACTTGTAAGTGTCTTCCCCAAATACAACGTTATATGCATGGGGATGGACACTTGTACGCTATGAAAAATAATGCTCTTCACATACAAGGCAACCTAATGAGCAAATCAAGCGTATTAACATTAATTTAAATAATTTTGGGTTGCCTTGCTTATAAATGAATAAACGAGAACCATATAGTACCTGGACATTTCTTGAAGCTCTGCTTTGTAGATGCTTTGCACAATGTTAAAATCTAGTTTAGCTAACTTAAGTAATGAGAGGTTAACATTATCTTGTGTCCAATAAACATCAATGAAAGGGTAGCTCGAAAGCATGATTTATTTCTTCATAATTTCTGGACTTAATAAAGATATCTCAAGGTATCTTAAATGCTGCATTATAATATTTCCCACTTCATCCAATTCTTCTTCTCCTTCCATGGCAAGGTAGAGAGTCTCATAAAAGCTAAGTAGTCCTTTGACATTATGTTGATGATTAGGATTGAAGTTTCCTCTCTTTTTAAAATAGTTAACCAAAGCATCAACTCTATTAAATATTGATTAAATGATATTTCAGATGAACTTTTTACAATGATGATGAAGAATTAATATACTAGCCGAACTTAAATAAAGAGAATTGTTTTGTTTATTGGCATTTAAGTCAAATCATGAAATCATAGATGTGCTCCCAAATCTATGAATAAGGAGTTATAAAAAATGTTGCTAATTGTTTAAAAAATATATAATGAAAAAGAAGAGCAAAGATTGTTATCACCATTGTCATTCTAAAAAGGATGACATTAGAATAAAATCAAATATAATGCACTTGACCACATCATTATCTTTAAAATGATGTATATGATGTATATTTATGTAACTTAATAATTAGACTTATATTGAACTTATTCTCTTAAATATAAGATAAATATTTTTTACATGAAAGTCATGCACTAGGCCACTTGGAATAAGCACCAAGCCTGTCAATTATAGGGGGGGCCAAAACCAAAATTATAAACAAAACTATACATAGGAAGAAAATCAAAACTTAATTTAAAGAAGTTCATGGGCTAAAATCGAACCTAAGAGCTCTTACACCAAAAGAATCAAAGAGTACTTTGGTTAATTCATAACTCTTTATTTTTTATTGACATTGAATTAAATAACTCTTAAATAAAAAGATGATATATGTTTGTGTTGGTAGATACCTTAGTAGTGAAGCATTATTGATATCATATTCTCTTAGAAGCCTGAAGAGCAAGGCAGAGCCATGAAGGTTTCCATTCGCTATCAAATTGTTTATATTTATCGTTGATGAAGTAATAGAACTCAATAAGTCCTTGATCTCCGAATCAAAATGATATTGAAGTCCTAATTGGCATAGCGCATCCACCAGTTCAAGTTGCTCGATAAGATCACGTTGTTTGCCGATCAAACCCCTCACTTGCTCCTTCAGTATATCCCTACGATTTATATGCTTCTCATCCTGTGTAATATAAATTATATCAACAAATATGTATAGTTATTCTTGTTGCAATGATAATATATGCTTACAAGTATGTCGTTGTATCATGAGAATGTGAATCATAAAATAGGCGCATTTACATGCATATCACCGGATTCCTATGTATTTACATATCTAACATCTAAATTTTTGTTTCTATATTTACACCATCCAAATCTTTCATGCCATATATCACCACTTTAAGTGAAATTTATACTTTTTTTCACGCATAGAAAGTGGTATGTATGTAAATATTGAAGTTCGGGAGATTGATATGTAAATATACAAAAGAATGGAGTGGTAGGGAGGCAAATATTCCTATAAAATTTAGGTGGAGCTTGGATGCTCCCAAGCGGAGTTTTAATTCAAAATTAACAAAAATAATTTCAAGTAAGTTGGATTCCGTGTTGACTCTCTAATTAGTTCAAGCTAAATCTCTTAAACTAAATATTATAAATTTTGGTAATCGTATTAATATTTGTGCTTATCTATATATATATATATATATATATATATATATATATATATATATATATATATATATATATATATA